>APFE031158929.1:68932-118888 GCA_000404065.3 Pinus taeda | reverse complement strand
TTGATGATCAACGTAGAGGAGCTTATGTATTGTGTATGTTTTCCGCAATAGTACATGATCAGGATAATCTATGTTGAATATGTGTTAAATTATTCAAAATTTCTACACAGTTGATATTAATGTTCAAGGACAACATACTATCAATTTCATGTGTTTTCTCATGGAGAAAACTCATGCATGCAGTCAAGGATTCATCCTTAAGGATTGTGCAGTTTTGAAGGCTTGGTTTTCCACTTGGTAATAGGCTAATCATCCACAAGGAACAACGCAAGGAAACAAGAGCTTGGAGGGCAGAGAAGAAGGCTAGGGAGAAGCCAAGATTTCTTGTGAGCATCTGTGAGGATTGTACTGAGAGTTAGATAGCTGTGAGAGCTAAGGCTTTATATAGTTCCTATGTATTTCCACCATGTATGATAATACAATAATATGGGGTTTTTAGCTGAGGCTTTCCCCAAAGTATCTTTATGTGTATTGTGCCATTGATTCTTCTTATTCTGGTTATATTATTCAGCTCGATCTTTAAGCTTTTGCAAATTAATAGTAGAAGTAGGTTATAGTATTCTGCTTTGATTTATATTGCATTATTGGGTTAACCTATCACATATTTTCTACATCGCACCAGTTGGCACACCTATTTTAAACACAATCGCGTTGGCGCAAAGAACTAAAAATTTCCAATTTCCGCTCAAATTCGTTTCTTCAAATCAGATTTTTCCCTTGCAAAAACAAATGTTAAGCTAAAATGTGGGGTGTTTGCAAGAAAATAAAGGCATGAAAAGACTCACCATACAAGGTTAACAACCATTTCTCGGATGTCAAGAGCTATGGCCTCTGACAAGAGTTTGATAATTGCGCTATATTCAACAATGTTATTAGTTATTTGACCCAAACAAATACCTTGAAGATCAATCAACTCACCATGAGGGGCATAAATAGCCAATGCCATGGATGATAGATTATGGGTACTACGGCAAGCACCATTAGCGAAACCGACGTAAGGAGTCACAAACATCTGAAAAGAAGGTGAAGACATAATAAGTAGGAAATCTACTTGAAAAAACAAACCAAACCAAACTGCACAAAAATGAATAACACATTTATGTACATAAGTAATCATGTGAGATAATTTACGCATAATACTTTTCAATGGAGTCCATTCCGGACTCGGGTAATCAATCAACAGAGAAGAAAACAAGAGTTTTACGATTGACATGCCAACATCGACTCATCCAAATATTAAAGTAAAACTCATAAAAGGCAGTGCCCCCATGTCCCCTGGGTGAGTGAGGGTTATGAGTCATAAGATGGAAACCCCACTGCGATAATGGGAAAACGATAGAGACTCTACGAACATGTCGCATGAAAGGAGGCAAGAAAAACCTGAACTCATGGTGAGGAAAAAGTGCCCCCAGTATAGGCTCATCGAGGTACTTGCCCCCCAAGCTTCATTTCATTCAACTAGGTGGATGGAATGAAGGTTCATTGTTGAGATCTGGAACTCAACTGAGATTTTATGATATCTTAAACGAAGACTCGATTTGGAAAAAGGGAGTTGTTTCATTTTCTAATGAGGTTGACATAGTAAAAGAACTATCCTCGGACATTTGTTTAATTTGTTAACGAGGTTGATATAGGAACAAATTATCCTCGGACTCCTTGATTCATTTTTTAATGAGCTTGACACAAGACAAGGAACTATGCTCACACCCCTTGTTTCATTTTTTAACGAGCTTAACACAAGACAAGGAACTGTGCTCCGAGGTCCTTGTTTCATTTTTTAAGGAGCTTGACACAAGACAAGAAATTGTGCTTCGTGGTACTTGGTTTATGGACCATATGATAACATGTCTCCCAAAAGGTCCTCGTTAGATGGGAGAACCACGCTCTAGGAGGAATGCTTGTTGATTGGTACCAATGACAAATTGGGTTCTAATGCCCCCAGTAAATAATGTACTTTACCCTCTGTGTGATCATCAATATATGTTGAGATGGAACGGGTAGCCACATAATTGACCTGTGGTGAGAAAGGTACTGCTGGAAAACAAGAACTAATAGGGGATGATGGTTGCAAAGGAGGCACCTGGGGACCAATGAACAAAAATTGATCAATGGTCACTATTTTCACTTCGTGTGGGAAACAAACTACATGGAAAAGCAAAGAAACAAGAGCTCCCATGACATAAACATAGTTGCATCCAAGGAGAAGATTGAAATCTAAGGGACCTTGGACCACCATCACTTATATATGGAAGGTCTTTCCTCCCAAAGTAATAGGGAACTTCAGAAGGATCCCTAAGGGCTGACTAGTTCCTTCGTTAAAAGCCAACAAATTCTGGGTGACAGGCACAAGTTGCGGGGAACCCAACTCTTTCCAAGTAGTAGGAGACATGATGCTAACAAACGCGCCTTCATCTAATATAGTGCCATGTACTACCATATTATAGGCTTGTACTATGATATGGAAAGGCACATAAGATGGGAGATGGAATGCAGTCAATTGACTCTAATTAAAAGAAACATTAGAACTACTTGGTGGGGGCATCATATGATTTCCCCCACGCTCTACAAGAATAAGAGAAGTGCGCTCTTGAACAACTGGGATGGGAGGGTCACTCTTTGATCCACGAGAATCTAAGGAGACAAGAAGAACATGAGCAGTATGATCTTCACTCTCTTTGGGAATAGAGTGAACAACTGAAGACAGAGCCAAGTCAACACTCTTTTGACCAATGGTTGGTCAGGGACAGACACAATAGAGTCATGCTCAAGGAGAGCAAGACGGGTAAGAGATGAACCTAAGTCAATCCCTTTACCAGCTAGGAGAGGGTCAGAAGAAAGCTTCTGATAACTAATAGGGAGTTTGGCTTGAGGAGCTATAAGGTTTTCCAAAATTTCGGAAGCGTTATCAATAAGAGGACAAAGGTGAAGAAGATGCTTCCCTTCACATAACTTAAAGGGGAATCTAATCTTTCCCTCCTTCTCATCATTATTATTTGAAGGTGTAGCATCGACATGATCTCCAGATGTTAATGGGGATGGTCGTTTCAGGTCTTCAGACCATACCATTAAGACTCTGGGAAAGCCAAGAGAGTCTCGAAGGAAATGGTCACCCTTACATAGCCTGCAAGGGAATTTTACCTTCTGAGAAGGATCAGAAGGTTTGTCGATGGGAGCATTAGGAGTAATAGCTACACGATTGGTCTCTCACTTATCTGACTTCTTCTTCTTCGTCTTCTTCTTAGACTCCTGGTTACTCGATTTCAAACATTCACCAAGCGAAGTAGAAGAGGAAGATGAAGAAACATGGGAAGAAGGTAAGAGGTCAACCTTAGAATCAACGTGATCTGGTTCAAATGGTTGGATAGGAGTTGGGACACTAGGGACCATCGAGGTCGAAAATAACCAGATAGGTAAACCAATGGTTAACCCAGGGAGGGACAACATTGCCATATAAGGAGCACTAACATTTCCAAAAGAAGGAAAAGGACGAGGATTCCCATCTAAGGGGAACCCTTGACTGGTATACTCTGAGAATGTTGCCATTGTAATCAATCTTAAAGAATCACTGAGGAAGATAACTTTAACCAGAAATATTTCATGGTTAGTTAATTTTAAGACACTGAAACAAAACTTTGCCTTTTCATATTTTAAGAGTCAAGAAAAGGACGGAAGGTGACTCTAGTCACTTTCAGATTTAACGAGCTTGAAAGGATAAGTGCTCGATGATCTTTTAAATTTAAAGAGTCAAAAAGACCAAAATCACTACTTAGGATAATCTAGGCAAAAGGATTACCAGGTAATCGTGAACTGCATAATACCTCCCGACGAACCGAGAAGTACGAGTAGGCAATCTCCTCGAATGTTGTGTTCGGTGTATCACGTTTACAAGGCGGTAGACTCGACTTCTTGTGGATAAAGGATTGCAAATCTAGTGGGGTCTCCCTTTATATGCGCCACTGTATGGGGAGCACAAGTCCGTACTAGTGTTGTCTAATGCCGAAGTGAACAACAGCTGCTAGGTTCAAAGACGCCGAAAAACGTCTCTAGCCTAGACCTTTAAATGTGAGTGTTTAGTTTCAAATGCACCTTAGGTTAATTGAATATATTTTATAAGTTTATCTTGAAATTAAGTATCAAATTTTAGGCCCTATCAATGTCACCTGAAAAACTCTTATATGCAGTTATATGAGACAAAACCCTTTCAATTAGATGAATGCTTACACTAATTGAGGGAAGAAAAAACAATCAATGCAACAAACAAGCAATCAAAAACAAGATGACTCCTCACTACTTTTCTTTTCAAAACAAAAATAATGAAAATTCTTTCCACTTCCTACTCTTCTTATCAGATGCACTTCAACGAGTCCTTTTAACAGTAAAAGAAGTTCATTTGGTTTCACATGCTCATGATGATGCAATTCTAGATTTTAATGATGTCAATCAATGCAACATATCAATTAATCAAACTAGAATGATATATTTTCTTCAATGGAATGTTAAAATGAACCTTTCACATGCACATTTCATTGAATATTTCCAAACACCCAAACACCAATCAAATGCAAAGCATGACAAGAAGAAATCCTTTCAAATCAAATGCAAAGATTCAATCGAACCCAACCGAGTAATGTGATCTATGCTGGGAAAAGAGACGTTCAAAAAGAGAAGAGTAAACGAAACTTTTTCATTTGTTCAATTGGAACCAAAGCACTATAGATGCGAGGACTAAAAAGTGAAATACACAAAGCAACAATCCAACAGTTTGACTTGATGAACAGACAAACAAATGAATGGGCAATGACTAAGATGCCCTAGGGATACAAACCATCCAAAAACTCAAAAAAATCAAGGCAATCTCAAACCAATCAAGCTAACAAAGCACCCTAGCCAGGGAGAATATAGGCAAACAAGCGAAGAAACATAATTTATGAGGACAAGACACACTAGCAATGATTTAAGAGAAACCCTGATTTTAACCTACAAGCATCGGTGCGACTGTTCAAGAGGAACTTGCACTGGTCGGCGCAATTATCAACAAATTAACAACATCGATCAAGGGATTCTTAGAAAAAATAATAATCACAAACCAAAACCAGACCTCTCACTCTAAATTCAAGAATCAAAGCAACAAATGACTTGAAGTACAAATTAACAAAGAGAAAGATTGAAACAAGAAAAGTTGTCACAAATCATGAAATGAAAAACAATCCAAAGAGAGGGATGGGTCCCCAATGGAGTCGCCAATTTGTGGAGTAGGAAGATTCTCTCTATGGATGGAGACACTCCCTCTAGCCTAGGGAGAGGGTCTAGCCACAAACAAGACAATCTAATGTAAATTTCCTTAGATTAGAATCAAATAAGAGGGCCTACCTCTTATAGCGCTAATCCACTTTATGGTGATCTTGCTTCCTTGCTCCAGCTTCCTTTTGTTCCTTTTGTTCAAATACCTGAAACAAACATGCAAGAAACAACAACAAACGTAATAGCATAAAATCAAATTCAATCTACTTAAAATGTCAAGGAATTCTAAGCTATCAAATGTAATATTACACACGATATAGGAAATAAACCATTAGTTGTATTAAAATAAACTTCAAAGAGAAATACAATTGAAGCCTTGACGTTACAGGTTCTCTTCGACGTGTCTGGGTTCTAGCACCACTATAAGCATCTCATGATTCACCCTAAAAACAATGGAAACTCAAGGCTTCTTCCTCTTTACTCCAAACCAAACACTACAAGCTTATTCTCCCTTCACACACAAATTAGAAGGCTATGGTTCTCAAGATGGCTATCAAGATTTGCAGATTATTCCATCCCTTTCATCACCTAGCTGAGGTTGGAAAATGAGGAGTTTATATAGATTTGATAGAGGGGAAATGGATCCTCTTATGATGGGAGAGGCCTTATCCCTTTTGGTTTGTTCCATTTTAATAGGGGAAAGGAGCCTAAACAATCTCTCTCGGCTTTATCTTGCTCAACCATTTACGAGACTTCCATTCACGAAGCTTATAGACCTCGAAGCTTCGACTCCATTTTTAAAAACTTGCCAAAAGAGGGTCAGCATGGGTCATGGATGGCTTACCAACGCCATTCAGCACTAGGCCCTATGTTAGAATCTGCAAATCGGTGCAGGGAAGAAACTGAGAGCTAACGTCGATCTTGAAAACCGAGTTTGAAGGAATATTCTTGGGAAATGATGTAATAGGGAAATGTTTTGTAGATGAAGAGCGATGTAGAGACATGTTCTTCATGGTAGGGGAACACATGAGGGTCACTGTAGAGGTCATACAGGATCGAGAAACGGGGAGTACAAGGACATTGACAAAATGTTGTGTAACATGGGTTCACAATGAAATAGAAGAATTTGATCTACTCAAACAAGCTACTATCTACGTTCCCTCCCTGACAACTCCCAACTTTTCCTATCATTTTGTTTTTATACACATTTACATCATAAACATCATATGCTCCCATTTTAACACAACTCAATGATCAAGAGATAGAAGCACCAATTTCGTTTTTTAGTTCAAATCTACAAGGCATCGAATTAAATTATTCCACTGTGGAAAAACATGCCTTTGTTGTCTTCAAGTCAATAAAGCATTTCATACCATTTCTCCTTAAAACTCACACCAAAATCATAGTTCCATTCTCAGCAGTAAGGCGATTACTAGTGCAAAGGGAAGTAGGAGAGAAAATGGCCAACTGGGTAACCGCACTGCAAGAATATGATGTTGAAATTAGACCAGTGAAGATTGTTAGAGGTCAAGGTATGTGCAGAATGTTAGCTAGAGCATCCAACTTACCAGCAGAAGAAGGTTCAGGTGATGATATACAAATATCGGAGGTAAGTCTCAACTATATTGAATCTCAATATGTTGATGTCATCTTTTATTTAAAAAATGGATATGCCCCTATGCAACTTAGTTACAAAAGAAAAAGCGCTTTGAGATTAAAATCAAAGCAATACGAAATCGTCAATGACGTTTTGTTTATAACAAAATATGATTATGGTTTGCTAAGGTGCCTTGAAACATCTGAGGCAGAAAAAGGTTTTGCAGGAACTCCATGATGGACTAGATGGTGGACATTTTGGAGGAGACACAACAACACATAAAATCCTGCATGCTGGCTACTACTGGCCAACCTTGTTCAAAGATGCACATGAATACATAAGGAAGTGCAAAACCTGTCAAACAGTTGCTAGAAGACAAAGAAAACATGAATTTCCATTACAGCCAGTCAACATTGAACAACTATTTGAGCAATGGGGACTGGACATAATAAGTGAGTTCGTTCCTCACACTTCAAAGCAACATAGATAAATCCTTACAACAACTTATTACTTTTTTAAATGGGTGGAAGCAATTCCACTAAAGGTAACCAATTCTGAGAACATTATCGAATTTATTAATCAATTTATCATCACCATATTTGGCTTACCGACTACCATGATGTTTGACAATGCATCTTACTTCACATGCAACACTATGACAAAATTCGATCTCAAAAGAGGTTTCAAACTTAAGTATTATCCTAACTATTATCCTCAAGGAAATGGTTTAGCAGAATAAACCAATAAAAATCTCACTAGGATCATTAAACGAACTATTGATCAGAGTCAAAGAAACTGGCATAAATCCTTAACATTTGCTCTATGGGTAGATCAGATAACACATAAGGCCTCAATAGACACTTCTCCATTTAATCTGGTCTATGGGAAAGAAGTTGTCCTTCCTACAAATATAGTTATTCCCTCTCTAACCCTAGTTCAATTTATTGAAGAAACTCCTTCTTTGCAATTAAGGTAGTCACGAATCCTCAAACTCCGAAGAAGAAAGAGAGAAAGCCAAAATTGTCCATGCCCATCATCAACAGTCAGTTAAATCTTCCTTTGATGCAAATTTTGTAAGCACAAAATCATTTCATCTTGGAGATCTTGTATTGAAGTGCGATAAAGCACACAAGGAAAAAGGTAAGCATACCAAATTCCAAAGAATGTGGCTTGGACCATTTCAGATTACAGAACAAATCGGCCCATCAATGTTTCTTTTGCAAGATTTATTAGGCAAGAGAGATTCTTTGCCTGTGAATGGGCAGATTTTGAAAAAATATTTTTCATAGGAGATAACCTCTTCTATCCCCTGTACATTATCGCGTTAACTTTTCCTAGGAAAATAAAAGTTAAACAATATTTACTTTTGGACTTACACTAAAAATCTCTTGAAATATTTTGATTTTTCACTTTTATAAGTGAAAATTGTTAAGAAAACAACTATAACATTTGAAAATTAACTAAGTTCTATCTCTTTGAAATTTTCTTATTTCCGCCAAAATTATTTATTCTTTGAGACCTCCAACTTAAAAATAAATAAATAAATAAATAAATTGTTCTACTATCAGTCAAGAAAAGTATCTTTAAAAAAGACTATTCGCAGATAAGCATCTTCAATTCTGTAATTGTCGTCCAGAACTCTTAAGGAGCCAATGATTCTCCCCATCCAGTAAACTTTTCTCTTTTTAGAGTGTAATTCTAAAATATACTAAAACTTAAAAGATAAGAGGTCTCATCAAGAGCCTGCTTACCATGTTCATAGGCAAATAATAGGCTGACATTACCAATACTGCATATCAAAGCAGAGTAATGGCTTGAGATTATTTTAATGAAAAGACAAGGGGTCTCATAATGAGCCAGCTTGTTCAGTTGAATTACAATCGGTGAATGGCATTGACACTATTTGGCCACCAAACTAAGATAATACTTTTAAGTAATAAAAATATTTTTTTTGCAGAAAAATAATTTGTTTAAAAATAAAAAAAGAGAATAAGTATATGATTTTGAATTTATCTCTAAAAATTGCACTCTTATCTGAATGGGACACTGAATCATTGTTGATTAAAAGGTAACCCTATTGAGGCTATGGACGCCTACTAGCAGCAGATGCTCTACTTGTGATAAATGAGTACATTTAAAAGTTGATCTGCAGAAGCCCCCTACTTTATTTTTAAACTAAGTAAAGACTGATATAGACAAAGGAATTTTCATTTTTAAGAGGATATCAAATTCATTGTAATTAGTCGAGTTTTTTTTTTGCTTTAGAGAAATGTTACTTATCCTAAATTTCATTTAATTCTTATTTCCAAAGCTATTTTATTTTGAAAGTTTTAGAAATTTCAAAATTATCAGAGATAATTGGTTCTTCCAGTGAATTGCCAATTGTTGTGCTATTCAACAACCCCCACATTTATTATATAAATAATTAATATTGTTTTAATATATGGGGACCCTTAAAAAAAATTCAAAAAAACTAGCAAATAAGAGCTTTCCTTTTGAAACCATTGAGAATAAAACCTTGGATAAACTTAAGATATCAAACCAAGTCACTTTGTGACTAGGCATTCCCGCTTTATCGCAAATTGCAGGATCTGAAGTAGCAAAGGTTAGTCGTGAGTCGGAATCCGTGAAATGAGATAAAAGAAACCCATGTAAAGGACCAAAGGTAGTGTTGAAGTTTTTATAAAACTTAAGGTTTAGAGCATTCCTTATAAAATAAAGTATTTATCGCAATCGCATTGTGGCTTCCACAAAGGCGCAAACATGCAAACCATGAAAATTGTGAATTGCAATGTGGTCCGGGCTCGACGGAATAATGAAAACTGTTATAACTTGAATCAAGTCCGACATATCATGAATAACTGTTTTTATGGAATAATTATCCGTTTAAGGAAAAACTCTCATAAAAGAAAAAAGTACGTCATTCATCGCAAATCGTAAAATACAAGCAACTTTGAATTGGTCTATTCCTGATATCACCGATATTGCGATATTGCGATATTGCAATTTATCTCAATTGCAGGATCAATATCACACTTAACACACACCAATTTGAAATATCATTTAGAAACTTGTGATGCGATGTTTCGATGAGTCATAAAAGAAATCACACATAGGACTTAATGCATAGTTAATAAGGTTTTATTACATTTACTCTTTTAATGGCTCGAGAAGATTGATATCTTTTTTACCCGTATTTGAAATAAAAGCTTCATCCTTACATTCTTTCAAAATTTATTGTGTTATTGTGTTATCTTTTTCATTGCTGCTTTGCATTTTCATTATGTTTTCTCCATTGCCCAAATTTCAGGAAATTTCTGAAGGAAAAAATGCTCGAAAAAATGGTTAAGAAAGGAAAGAGGACTATAGAAGCTACTACATCTCAGGATTTAGACATGCTTCCACTCTTCTCTGATACCACATGCAACAAGGATGGCGGGACTACATCCTGGGAGGCAAGGTATAATTTACTGGAGGAAGAAAACCCAAGGATCTTGGAAACTAAAGCAACAACAGATGTCAAGAACACATCCAAGGCTTCTTATTTGGAAGCAGCAAGTTCTTTCCTGCACACAATAGATGCAAGGCCTAAAATCTTGCCATACAATGATATGCTAAAATTGATCATTGAAAATGTGGACATTTCAGATAGAACATTAAGGAATTCCAGGCATGAAGTCATGGGATCCTTTAAACCAAACAATTTACGTTGAATGTACCATCTGCCAGGACCATGGAAGCTATATGATAAAGCCTATGTTAATTATTTTGAGAAAGAAAATAAAGACTTGATGGACGTCATAGGTCTGGCTCCAATAAGTTCAGGTGGGAGAAAACTGGTATGTACCCAATTGCACCTCTGATAGCCCCTCATAATTTTGCAGCCACAGTGTTGTGTAGGCTATTTGGAAAGGATGGCACTACCAAGTTTTATATTGAATGAGTTCCATTGATTGATGAAACTATTAATGCTATAATTATGAACTGAAGCAATATTTTGTCAGACAATTTGGTGATGGCCATTAGAGAATATAGACACAATAGAATTATCTCGTCTTAGATTTTTCGTCCTTTTTACATGAGTGCATGTCTTATGGATGATATCTGTTTTTGTTCACATTTTCCAAACATGAGTTGGAAATTGACTTTACAGGACCCTACTCCCATCCATATTTATCACAATGTTTTGTGGGAATCACAGTTTACCTCTCACTTTTATAAAATTTGTCATGGCATTATGTTGCCAATTTACCAAACCATTTTTGATAAGAAAGCGCCCAGGCTATCAGAGTAAGCTAAAACGAACATCTTGCCAGTGGCAAGATGGTTTGGCTAGGAAATATTTACTTATATAAGAGTTTTTGGGAGTATTACAGCTCCGCATGTTCTTCCATTTTATGTTCCTGGTAAATTACTGGCAAGAGAGATTGCCTATCAAACAGTGGGGGATGGTATTGCCAAAACCCTCAAAGAAATGAAGAAATCCATCCGGCCGACCTTCCCGGTGCATTATGGTGCTTTTGCATTACAATATGTTGGGCACACAACAAAAGAGATACACAACATCACATCCCTAAATATGGCCAATGTGTCAGGTAGACAGTATGACCCTAACAAGGTTGCCTGAAACTTCACTACTATGGTCAAAATCTGACAATATATTCATGAGGAAGATGAGTTTGATGATCTCTTTGAGGCAACTGATACATTTTCATAGGTCTTACATTTAGCATCAATAAAACTGAGCCCAACGAACCTCAATTGCTTCTGCATATACGGGAATAAAAGACAGATAAATGTCCCTTTAGACCTATTGCAGATTGAAGAAATAAGAGAACCCACTCCCAACGTAAGCCTAAAGCAAAGTTCCGAGCATAATTCTGATGAGGAATCTCATGAGAAGTCAATTCAAGGTTCAAAATACTTTGAACACCAATCTTAGAATAAGGAAGAAAGCCCCGAGAAAGACACTGAGCAGGACAAAGAGGAAAGTGTTGGAGAAATGACTAAAAAGGCCTCGGCTAAGGAACACATGGAGACTGGCTCCACACAAGTTCAAACAAAAAAGATCAAAGTCATTGATCTGGATAAAGAATCGGAGCAATTTAATAAAAAGCTCCAAATGCAGCAAGTAGAGACTGGTCTCGAAGGAACATCTGGATTTGAGACTCCTAAATAGACTCAATGGGTTATAAACCCATAAACAACAATACAAGGAGTTACAACTACTCAAGATATTGAAATCATCTCTTCCTACCCAACTTCATAAATTGTTTTAAAGATTAAGGAGATACCCTCACGGGATTTATTCTACAACCCAACACATAAGGTTGTAATGAAGAGGCAAAGGAAGAAAAGGAAACTCGATGCATCAACAACAACAACTCTAGAAAATGAATCGATGGAGGTAGTATGGAAAGACACCTCCATCGATCCATCATAAAATCTTACAAAGCAATCACAATTTCCAAGCGCCTATGCAACTGCAACAATTGATAAGGCAGCAAAAGTTCGACTTTTGCTTAAAGAAAAAGAAGAAAGAGTTCAGCTCTTGGAACAACAACTAGAACAAGAAAGACAGAGCACCAATAGGCAAGCACAGGTGCAAATGGCACAACTTCAAAAATATTTTGACAAAACGAGATTACAACATCAGACAGACATCGTAGAGAAGGACTCACAGATTCATAAAATGTAAACTGTAATGAATAAACTCAAAGACCACCCTCAAACAAAAGAATTCATTAAAGAGGCACTCGAACTAAACTCTTTGTTGTCACAAAAACAAGAAATATTCTTCCAAAAAAACTCATTGATCAATCCCTATTGTGAAACAAGTGATGCATTAACCAACCAAGTGGTTGATCAAGGACTAGAATATGAAGAGATATATAAGAGGATTGCATAATTTATTTCTTGGCAGGAATCTAAAGAGGTATAAAAGCCGATCTGCCAAAGATCGAGAAGTCTCACAAGGATATTTTATTTCCAGATTGGGGCATATAGTTGAAGCAAGTAGAAAGGGAAGCAACAAGAGCAGCTAGTACAACAAAAGATATAATTGATGTTGTGAACAAAAACCTTCACACTGCTAATCTCGTCAAAGAATGCAGGCCAGAAACATCAAACAGTTAGAGAAACAGTGGAAAGAGACCGCCAAAATGCAAGTTGAGGTAATCAAACAATTGTCCAATCTTGACTAGGAAACCTACTCGCAGTTTCTAGTGAAACCACACAGTCAATGGATGACTCTACGTTGTCTAACAAATTCCACTCAAGAGATGGTGCCACCTCTCTCTAATGTTGTATTCACGGGATAATTAAGATCTAGAATTGGCCTGCCACCCCAGGGGAAACCAATGATAGATATCTGTGAACTCAAGGACCGAATGGCTGACTACAACCATTCAATTTGAAAACTTGTCATCATTTTATTTTCTATTTTAGCTTTTATTTTACTTATTCTGAGGAAGGTTGTTTGAAACCTTCTAAACTTTTTATGTAATAATCTATTTTTGATACATTTGTTGTATTATTTAAACCTCTCTCATGCATTTAGAGAGAGGTCCATAATTTTATAAAAAATACTCCGCAAAGGCTTGCACTTCTGTACTTTTTTTATTGTCTTGATAAGATTATTGAAACAAGATCTTGATTTTCTTAGAGATTGAAGCATACTCTACTGAATTTGCACTTTTGTACTCTTAGAGTATATTTAGTTGAAAGGAAGTAGATCAATATGTTGACTTCATGAGTAGAACCTCTCATATATGGTACTTCTATCTTTATGGTTATGTTTTGTTTATGAATTGGCAGTAATATTTCTTATATCGTGTTATGTATGAAATATGAGCTACATTTGATATTATTGCACTTTTGTAAAATGTTTTAGCTGTGATTCCTTATTGAGTACATGAGCAATTGATATGTGTGATATAGTTTCCACAATTATTTTGCCTAACTATTTAGTCAAAATGATTACCATTAATGAATTCATTTCTTATAGCAATTAAATGATCTTTATTACCTGTTTCTCTAAGATATCTTTGTAGATCGCATTATTTAAGTTATTCTCGGGTATATATTAAGATAAATGTTAGAATAGGTGGTTGCATGTGTTTGTTGTTTAAATTAGATCATTTTGAATTAAGACATTTCCCATTATACCTTATATCAAACCAACATCATCATCATATCAATTATTGTTGGGAAACTGGTCCCATTATCCGTAGTCAAAGCCACCATACCAAAAGGAAAAGGAGTTGCTTCCAAGGTTCGGATCGAGTGGTTATCCCCCATGTTATTGCAATGGAATTCCGGGGGTCCAATAGACCTATAGTTGTAAATAGGTCAATAGAAATGATGTAGTTTATGGTTTTGGTATTATGGAGGTTGAACCTCCCTTAATTGCTTATGTCGTCATAGAATATGGTCTTAGAAACTTTTAATTATCCCAGTTTTTGTTGCAATCTAGGCATAAATTTTATAAAATCTTTAGTTATTATAGCTAAAAAAAATTGAACCATAGGTAGTGCCAACTTCTCATAGTGATTGTATTTTAATGTTGGACTTGACAATTTGTCATTGACAACATAATATATGACATGTCTGTAATGATCTTAATCCTATCACACTAACACACTACTGATCAAGACCATTGCAAGCATGTCATTTATTACATTGTCAACAAAATCTTACTGGGTTTGACATTAAAATAAAATTAAAGCATAAATGTAAAGAATAAAATCTTTATTAAAGTTAAGGTGACTAATGAGAGGTGTAGTCACAAGGGAATTTTTTTTAGTGCATGAAATGATTACTGGGCTTGATTGTCCTATTCAAAGGTAACATTCTAGTGCAACAATCCAAAAGCCATGGACATAATAATGTAGTTGGGAATAAAGTGTTGCAAAAAGTTACCTTTTTCCTTAAAGGTGTTGATTCGAACAAAGGGTACACAATTAGGATAGCTTTGAGATAGCTTGGAATTTTAAACTATCAAAGATGATCCCTTTATTTTGAGAAAATGAATCCGAGGAGGCATCCTACTATGACACATAAAATACACTTGAGAGGATTTGACTAAATATTTTACTTGTAACAGTAAAAGATGGGATAAGATAACTATATTAATGTCCAAGAAATGATCGCAAAAGTAGGTCAACGAGATTAGATTGTTGAGTACAATGATGTTTGTATAAAGCAAGAGTACCTAAATATCTCCTATATAAATGACAAGAAGGAAATCAATACATGAGGTCTATATGCTAAAACTTATGGAATCCTCGAGTCCATATGCAAGCAATCTCTCTAGAAGGGAGATGTACAGAGGAAAGGGATCTATGAACAAGGTCATGGTCCACTATATCTCTCTCTCTCTCTCTAACATATGATGTTGAATGAGGAGACTATAAATAGAATGGTGCCCCAAGGGAGAGTTGGGGGAAGATTAAAACCCACAAATGTGTTGTTGCTTGGAAGAATTGATATGTCATTGATGTCTAGGCCATCTTGTCTGCTTGCTGGTAAGGGATTTGGTTTGGTGATGTCTTTGAGTTATTTGGGGAAAAGGAATGGTCCCTCTAGCCTGCATCGATATGGAGTTAGAGGTAATGTTGCTATCAATCTATCTCTTAGCGACCTTAACTAATGGAAGCACTGCAAAGAAGGAAGTAATAAACTAAACAAGGTTAAGTTTAGGGGGGAGGTTGGAAAATTTGTGCTTGAAAACCAAGGGCCTTATGCATGTAAATGATAAGGCATCTCTGGTATATCTATTGGAGGAAACTATAAAGAATATAGATCCCTCAGAACAAGAAATAAAATCTCTCATGGATCTTGTAGTAAATAAGGAAACGTAAGATGAAATGCTCTCCGATTTCAATATATTGAAGATGACACAACCACCAAATCATGCCAGATGAATCAATCTAGTGGTTAGTTTCAATTTTAACCTATGAAAGCCAAATTTGAACTTTCCTAAGGGGATTTGAAGGGAATGCATCCAATGATGAGGTCCATCCCTCGTTACCATGAAGTGCTCAACATAGAAGGCCATATTTGGAAGTAACTCATCCTAAGGGTTTATCCAATTGACCGGTATATATTGCCTATAGATATCCTCTCGAATCATTGTATTCATCTCCTTTTCTAGATGGTGATAGGTGATCAGGAAATACAAAGATTTTGTGTGTCATGATTATCTTATGTACCTAGTCGGGAAATCATCGAGATATGTTAAGATGATGTCGACTATGTCATGGAACATGTAAGACATGGAAAGTTGAAAAGTGGCTTCAACATTATTGAGTCCAAAGGACACGATGCAATAAGTGAAGGTTCCAAGGGCGTGCTAAGTACAATTTTGTACTGATCCCTTTAATGATTTTGAAATTGGTTTTTAAAAAAACTATCCATGTAGAAGGAAAGGACCTTATGGTCAATGCACTTATTTATCATTTTATCAATGAGATGAGTAGGGGAATTATCTTTGAGATATGATATGGATGACTAATATCACAAAAATAAGTACACATGCAAATGGTTCCTAGTTTCTTATTAAGAATGTGAGTAGACATCCACGAGGTGTAGGCAATTGTGTAAATGTAATCAGTTGAGTGCAATTTGTTAATTTATATTTTGATGGTTAAGGTTTTAGTGGAGTAATGAAGTCCTTGTTTTTATTATATGGGTGATGTATTTATCCATGTGTCAATATGGTGTTCGACAATACCAAGATCAAACAAGGTATTTTTGCATAAGATCACAAAAATGTCATGAAATTCTTATAATATAGCTTTATAAGTGACACCTTATTTATTGGAATAGGCTACACCATGTAGGATGTTGTTCACAATGCTAAGAGTAGAAAAAAATGTCAACAATTATAGTTTTGGAAATATTGGTCATAACCCCCTCCTTGAATGTGTTTAGGGTGGGTATTAGGTGTTTAAACCAAATTAACATATCCATGTGGAATTAAGTCTTAGCCTTGATTAAGTACAGGTTATTTTGTAAGGGCATTCGATTGGAAGGAAAATGAATAATGGTGTAAATTGTTCCACTGAATGTTGGGGCAATCATGGTCTATGGAATGTCTTTGTTTTAGTGAGAGATGTGGGCACTAGATTGGGGGGGTGGTGGGGTGTTAATTAAAACCGTAACACCATGTAAGGGGGTGGACGTGTCTAATTTCTCATGAGAACGTACTCCATATGTGAGCAATGGTTGGGCAATATAAATGGAGCAAATGGATGTGGAAACAAAGTATATGGGCACTTATTTGATAAATAACATACGCATGGAGTTGTTGAAGGGAAAAATGAAAGTGCTCAATGTTAGATATAGGTAAGGCCATATGAGAATAAGTCATTTTTAGAATAAATGGAACCACTCGATGAGGGAATGGTATAAAGTTTAAGATAATCCATGTGATCTACATGGGAAGGTGGGAGGACGTGGTTGATTAAATCAACATAACAATATGGAGGTAGGGGTTATTATAAAAATATATTAAGGGCGGATTGGTATGTGGGGAGTTCTAAAAAAGTAATGGATATAACAACCTAAAGTCTTGCATAGACATAAGGACTATTAATGTCAAACATGGGGTTTCATGTGGACGTGGATATGGGTTCTTACATGAAAGGGATGTCATTACCACTAGTCGTTGTGGATAGGGTTAACAAAAATGAGAAAATGAGAGGGAGATAGAGAAGCTAACAAAGCTTAAGGAGCATTAAATAATGATGCGTGGGAGTACTGATATCATTGCAAGGGACATAAGGAATGTTAAATTGTGTTTTAATGTCCAAAGGGAAACTTAAGCATGAAAAATAAACTAAAGCTAATGCAATGGAAGAGTTTGTGAAGGAGGGACAAAGAGGTTCCATGCAAGAATTTAAAGGGCATATACTGGGAGGAAGAGGGTGGCCATTGTAGGGTATCCAATTATATTAGAGAAATGGAAGAGGAAGGGAATTATTAGATGATATTATTTGAAGGGATGGTCTTTACACATAGGGACTCATTGGTGGAAGGAATTGTGTTGCTTTGAAGTGATAAAGAGAAGGATTAACCGAGAGTTCCCTTAAATGTGGAAGCATTATCTCTAAGTTGAGGGGTGGGTCCTATGATGAAAGATGAGGTGTCTCATTAGAGGATGAGGTGGTATACATGGGATTTGACCCCACATGATTACTTTTGGGAGACATGCCTTGATAAACCTTATGTAAAGAAAAGTGATAGTAAATGGGATAAACTCATGTGATTCCAGCTCTATTGAAACAATGGTGGACATGATGCATGTAGAAGCGCTTTTGTCAACACTATAATGGTTGATGATGAAATTTTTAATCATGACAGACATTTGGAATGCAATTGATGGGGATAGTTGAGGCTTGATCTTGTTTGAGTCAATGGTGATTAATTATGAATCTAAAGACCAATAATGTACAATTCTCATGGTAAGGCCTTCCTTTAGGAATGACAAATGTAAAGCACCTCTAATGTTGACGTGTAAGTAGGTATTTGGGTCAAATCACTGATAATATTGCAACTATGTGCAACCTTTGCATGTGGGTTATGTGCAATTCCACATTTTGGTGCCCTTGGCACATAAAATGCAAGGTTGACACTAGGTCAAAGTATTTGTAAGGTGCCACTAGTAGGTAGTTGAGCATTATCATGTTCAACAATAGCAAGGTTAGGCATTTTGCATGCATGGATGCAAGTTTGAAGATGCATGACAACAATATTCATGTATACATTCTCAAAAGAAGTGTCTTCAACTTTTAAGGTATATAGGCTTGGAAGATAATTAATCCTCTTGTTAATTGGCAATGATGTTTTGTTGTGGGAACATGTTTCACAACATTGCCACTTGCGAATGGTTGGAAGCCTAATGAGTTTACTCTAGTGATATGACTTACAAGGAGGATGTCATGTGGTTCATGGGGTCAAACCCTATGATGGATCAATGTCCCCATTGGATTAGGTTGCCAAATACTGCAAATAGCTAGTTCACCTTAGGTACCATCCTTGGAATGAGGGGAAGTGCTCAATAGGTTTTTTAGGATGTGCATTTCATTAAAAAATATATACAAATAAAGAAACACATACACATAGAGGCTCAAGCATGACATCATCACATGTAGGTTACTCAACATAGGATGTGCATTTCAAAGAGACACACACAACACATATAGGCTTAAGCATGGCATCAATACATGTAGGTTTCTCATTATACCAATTAGTGGATTTTCTCACAAGGGTGCATTAAAACAATCAAATTTGAATGAAATCTTTTTTGATATTGTTAGATGAGTTTCGTAGATGAACACTCGTGACATGCTTTAATGAGGCTTTGCCAAGTCAACCCTCAAATTTGGGAATATTGAAACACAACCTCGTAGATGTAACCAACTAAGTTGGATCATGTCATATGTTATTATTAATGAGATGCCCAACTTAGGAAGGCTTGGACTAGCCATTTATGACATGTTTTGGTCTACTCTGACCATAGTGGACGAATTGGTGGTAAATGAGCTACTAAAAGGAAGAGATCAAAGTAGAGAAGTTTGATGTGGAGGAGTTTGTGGTGAAATGGTTGGAGTTTGAAGAGCTCACAACATGCCTTAAAGGAGAGATAAGAAGAGAGAGGAGCGCTCCAAGAAAAACAGGAAGGTCAAAAGGCCTATAAGAATTCCCAAGGTGGTGAGTTTTCACTATAGTGCTTGATCTTGAAATCACTCTTATTCTAAAGGTGTTAGGTAAGATAAAATGTGTTAATTTAAAAGGGTTGAAAATATGTTTTTCTCTAATTTGAAGTATGTGTGGAGTGGGTGTAACAAGTTTCTTTTGCAGTATGCTTGAAGTGATCGAAAATGTTTATTATTTGATAATAGTTTTTTCATCTAATGATAAAAAACATACTGTGTAGACTCTATCAAGGCTCAAGCAATCGACAATTGAATATATGGGCCTTCCAAAATCTCATGGGATGATGATGAAGTTCACTAAGTGAGGTTGGTGAAGGTATGATAGAAATAGTTACAATGAGACACCCAATTGTGATGAAGTCTAGAGGAAGGACAACTATATCGTCGGTGCTTTTTGATCCCACAAAAGCCACTTGATGATGAACCTCAAAATTGGTAACTAGGATACCTCTTCATAAATCATGGACAAGGGTTTACTAATTTCAAATAATTAAAGGGTGACTTGTAGCTAGTTGGGATAGTGCATAAAATGAGGCTCTCGAACTAAGCATTGACACTCAAAGGACAACATGTCTCTTGTATCGATGAACACATCTACTGCAAAGGATTTCAAGTACCCTATGAACAATAATGTTTTTTAATGAAACTAATAACGAATTGTTGTTTGGATGCCCATCTCCATGTTCCTCACCTAAACTATAATTTATTTTGTGTTCAAGGGAGGATTTAGTAGATTAGATGTAAATTGCTTTACATTTTTAAGAGTCTCAACTTGGCAATATGAACTAAGATTGTTTATCATTAAGGAATGATGATAGAGGAATTTCACTATTCCGATCATTTTGAATCACCTATATTGATTTTAAAGACAAAATGTGAAGAACATAATTCACTTGTATTGTTTTTAAATACAAAATGTGAAGAACATACTTTACTTGTATTGTTTTTAAATACAAAATGTGAAGAACATACTTTACCTGTATTTTTAAAGACAAAATGTGAAGAACATACTTTGTTGTGTGATAAGCTTAAGGTCCTTCATTGCATGCACAAGTCTTGTGATAAACTAAAATCAACAATGCATAAAGTATAATGTTGGAAATGGAAATGTAGGAAATAAATAACTAATGAGTGATAAACACAAGATTTGATTTCCTAACTTATGAAAATAAAAGTTAATAAATGTTGTGCAATTCCACAAATAAATAACATGATTATAGCAACCAATATATTTTAGAAATTTTGAACCACCTGTGAAACTTCATTGAAAAGTCAGACCTTAAAAGAAATATTAGTTTTTAAGGGAATTATGTGGGCCATGGAAATGACAGTTGTTTACTTTTAAAGAATTGCATGGGTTTTATTTTTTATTGTGACATGATTGTGGACAAAATATAGGATGCTTGCACGATTTTTTCACAGTAATTTCAAATAAAAACTTATGCGAACAATGTAAGTATCAAGCACACAAAGGTCTGAATTCTTAAAAAATTTCAAAAAATTATTTTTATGAGAGATGGGGACATTTAACTAGGTGTTGTAGTCTAATTAGGAGCCAAGCGGGGTCTACAAACTAATAAATACTAGAATATAACCTTGGGAATAATTGGGAGAGTGACTAATGGATCAAATTCCCAAGTGGAATCACTATTGGGTTTTTTGTGCCTGAACATACCAAAAACTTATCTTAGCTAGTTGTTACCATGGATAATAGACAAAAAAGGATGACCATACAATATTGAGAATAGGCAATATATTTTGTAGCGTGTGAATATGAATTTGAATGGTTCAAACATCAATTTTTTGGGGGAAAGAGAGTAAGTTCTTTATTGTCCAATAGAAAGGCAAAATGACTTGAAAGATATCACCCAAGAAGAAATTTGTAGTTTGTGGACTTCAATATTTTTCATGGAAGTGTCATTCGAACCTCCAATGAGTTATCTCTTTTTTAACATGAACTAGCAACAATTCCCCTTGTGTGTTGGTAACTTGGAAGGTAAAATGGCAACAAGATGGTACATAAAAAGAATGGAAATAAGTGGAAGCTATGATATTCGCACCCTATGGCTCGATTCCACGAGCATGACCTTACTATCAAGTGTTTTTGGAAATGCATGCCAATGGATTGTATTTATAGGCAAAACTTGAGTAGGATGTTGAAATGATCAAACTTCATGCATGGGCTCCCTTATGCTTGACAAAACACAAACAAGGGTCACATACCTAACTATTGATGAGGAAGTATAACTTGATTAAGGTTACACTCAACTAGTAGCCATTTTGGGAATCCTTTGGCATTTATGGGTTGGAAAGTTCCTTGAATCATAGATCTACAAGAATCGTGTGGGTATTGAAGGATAGCCTGTGCCATTGCATAAGTGTAGATAGATAGACTACCCGACCCTTTATGTGGTCAATTACAATTTTGTCTAGGACGAGCAAGACGTAATTGACCTATAAATCGTGCTTTTAATTATATTCAATTGAGATCATGTTGGTTTATGCTTTTTTGTTGTCTAAAATCACTTAAATGTCATACACAAGCAAAATAGGGGTGATATCACTAACACAAACAATGACAACACTTACTAATGGCACAAGCAAACAAAAAATATAAGCCATCAATGCAAAAAAACTCACATCCAAATCATAAGATTGAATATCTGTGCAGTTCTTTTAGGTTGAATGGCCAATGCAAGAGTGAAGGGCCTCTTACACACATTCAATTTCCTCAATCCCGATTCGAGTGTTCGACACAAACCTCGACAACATTTATCATAGTCAATTCATATTTAAAAACATATTAGTACAATTACATTATAACACAACTCAAGGTAAAAATATCAATGCAATTCAATAAAGGGTGACACATTAACAATAATGATGCTATGCTTTATGATGTCCTCTTTAGGGGTACATGAATTTATTGTGGTTATTATCCCTGTAATATATTACAATCTCACACTAAAATGTCATGAAATAATATTTCATTCATCAAAGAATTAAATACAACATAAATATTGTTGTACATGGAGTTGTTATTGCTGTGAGATTCAAGAATTTATTGTCCTTGAGCTCAAAGGGTCAACTTTTTATCATGGGAGGTTTGTCTAATCTTAGAGACCTTCCCCCATTATTATTATTATTTGTTCACAACAACAATCATATGACTATATATTAAAAAATGACAATTACTTTACCCAAAGTACCTTGATTCTTACATTTTTTTGCCAAAGTTTATGTTTTAATACATAGCCAATTAATGTTATCATTATCTATCCAAAATTGTAGATGTTTACATTTCTTGATACTTCCCATGCAAGTACAAACTTTTACGAATTAGCTCAGGAAAATACTATATCAACAAAACATGAAGTAAACAAACACCAGTAAAAACAATGTTTTGTTCCATTCAAACTCTCTTTATCTCTATGCCACTGGTTAGATTTTCTCCTCCTAATGAGAGGAGGTGAAGTGTGGCACTTGTGTCACCTACTTCCTCAATGTTCCTACTTATAAGTTGTTGGGGCCAAGGAGTGCTAACAATTACGAGGGGATCTTTATGATCTTTTAATCTTTGGAGTTTTGCCTACTCTTTTAAGACTTCTTCTAAGTCAACATTGAGGCTTTGCCATGTAGCTTTTCCGTGTTGGAGATATTATACTCTCTGGGGCCAACTTTAGGTTCTTCTTATGCTTTCTCGCGTGATATTTTGTTCTCTTCCTAGTAATGTCTTTATCACTCTATTTTGTAAAGGTTTTGGGACACCCTTTGCATTCCTGGGGTTTAGGTTTTTAAAGAGATTAGCTATCTATCGTCATGGTCGCTATAGCTCTGATTGCATAGCAGGAGAGCAAGAATCGATACGACAATGGCAATGGGCTTCAAGATTTTGCGAAGGACTTCACAGCTATGTTCTCGATTTCTTCATTCGTACTCTCGTGGATACTGCGCAGAACCTTCACGTCTTCTTTCAGCTGCGGATAGCGGGGGACGGTCGGTTTCTGGGTCCCAGCGTTTTCTCTATTCGAAATCTACGTTAGACATGGTAAGTCGTGGTTTCCTACCCTAGAGCTTATAACGGTTGGAATTGGTCTATTTAGTCGAAGTGCAGAATACTGACTATGTATCGTTGTAGTCGTCGTCCAAGACATGATCAGTAAAAGTTTTTAGTAATGTATTTTTGATTCAGATGAATAGGAAGATATATATTTTTTGTAAGCTTCGTGGGACTATATTTTGTCCTGTGAGTGTATTACCGGATCAAAATGACTTAATATACAGCAGTACTTTAACAAAAACATCCATACTCATAACCGTGTATCCAAGACCCTGCACAATGAATAGCAACCAGAATAGCAACAAGACCCGTGCACAATGAATAGCAAGATATAGCCTCTGTATTTTCTGACAAAAAATGTTGTAGTTTCCTACCCTATTGAATGAAAGATAAGTTCAGGCTCTAAAAACCTAAACCCTAATCCGAGTAGTCTATATTTCTAGATAAATCTAGCAGTGCATCATATCATTTATATGCCACATTAATTTCAAAATCCTGCAAAAATAAGTCCAGTAGAGCTTTGGATTATTTAAAGGAAAGTAATTCGATAACTAGTGATAGATGATTCGTTTTTCGATTCAAGGGAAAATAATTCGATAATTAGTAACAGATGATCCAGTTTTCGATTGAAAGTTAGAATCTCTATCGAATCTCTGATTCAATTCGATTTTTGGTTTTCCATTTTTAAGAGAGGTACGATAGACACAAGTACATAAATATTGAATCCGGGATCTCATTTATCCCACATCAGAAAGCTTTCTTGTGAAAATGTTGTAATGGTTGGGGAAGAAACAAAGAAAAATATTATATCACAGATCAGTGGAGGACCATTTCTAGAGATATTGTAATACGGGATGACAGACCAGTTTGCTCTGAATGGATGGCCAGGAAAATAAGGAAAAGCAAATTTTCTTGTTCTTGGTAGAATGCAGTAATGCGTAGTAATTAATGTAGAAGCATATTGGCCATCTTCTGCGAAGGATCATGTTGTATAAATTGGATACCCATGATGCACAAAGGTACACGGGTGGTGGTTTACAAGAAAATTGACTATAGTTACAAAGATATTGATTTTGAGCTGGTGAGGCATGGGGCTCTGATGTATCTTTGTTCTTATTGGGCAACTGTGTTCTCATTATGATTTTTTGATCGATTATCACATACAATGTTAATATTTGGAATAGGGAGGACACTTGTGAATCAGCTTGGAGATGTGGTGCCCAAAGCTTGTCCTTGAATTTGCAAAGTGTGTGGCCTATATTTGATGACCTTGACAATCAAACTGGCCTTTTAGGCTATCCTTGGAGTGGTAAGATTTGGGTGTGTACCAGATCAAGATCCAAGTTTAAACTACAGTACGCAACTACCTCGATTAGGTCTATGAGAAGATGAGTGCATGCCTTGGTTAATTTTGAATAGTATGTCGTTCTTGTAACTTAAAGAAAATGTTTCATCTTTTTTGATAGGTTTCCTTGTGTTGGCATACATCTAAATGATGGTTTTTTCCTCAAAAGAATGTTTTTGGACCAAACAAGAAATAAATTGTAGAAATAGGATTTGAGTAACTGGAATAGAAGGCTCCTAGGTTGTTATCATTTTTGGGAAAAAAATATAGTACTATTATTCCTCATATCTTTATCAATTGAAATCACTAATGCCAGATTACAAACATATATGCATGATGCTATGCCACATAGGGGAGATAGAAAATGAACAATTCTAATAGCAAGGTGCCCACCATGGGATAATACTCTAGAAAAAGTATAAAAATGCTATATTCATCTTCGTTGATGATGTGGACAGTGGTGTACTCTCTCTTTTTCTTTTATGATGCTCTTGGTTCAAGGCACCAAGCAACAAATGGAAACAAATGATTCTAGATTAGTGAGGACACAAGGCTCTATTCTTGTCTCAATGAGATCCTAGAGGTGCCCCTAGACCAATTCTCATTCCAACAGTTGGTTCAGTCGCATGCTAAGATCTTCTAAACCTCAGCGACGGGCCCTTCCTTGCAGAAAGTGGCACAGTCTTCGCCCAAGGCCCCCGCCTTGTTATTCTTCAAGACATACATCTATGCTAAGTTATCTCCATTCAACCTTGGATGTTAGAAGAGAGAACTCTAGTACATCCTTCTCCTAGATTGCCTCTTCATTCATTGTAGTTGTCCCTCTATGGTTTTATTTTAGTATGCATTTTTACTTCCTGATTTTTTTTCTTATATAGGAGCCAGTTTAGTGCTTCCGCTTTATACCAACATTATTGTACCTAACACATTCCCATTGGCCTACTTTTGTGGTCATCAGTTGGACATTAATACATTTATCTTATCTTATCTTAGCCTCCACTCTTTAGGGTCTACAAAGACAATTAGATACTCTTATGATGTTTTGTGAAAACCCATGTGTTGATCTTCAATTGTTTGGATAAGTCTATTAGGTTGCCACTTTTATTTAGCTATTGGAAGGTGAGTGTGAAAATTCCTTGAAATGCAACAACTGGAATTAATCCTCCTAATTGATTATCCAATTGATTAATTTATTGATTAATATCAAATTAATCACACTGCGATTTCTTCACAAATAAAATAAACGTTGCAGAAATAAAAATGCTGGAAACTAAGAAATGTTAGCACACACAAAAATTATGACACGTTATTTTTGGACAAAAGTCTTTGGAAAAACCCAACGTAGGAAAACCGATGCAACAGTGAGGGTTTTATCATTTTATTATTATGCAGCAGCAAAAATTCCGAGTACAATAAAATGTCGCTAAATTGGCAATTCTACTCAAGAGAAATACTGGGAAAAATATATTGAGGTATTTTACCCTCTCTCTAAGCAATCTTGACACCTCACTGCCTCTGAAAAGCTAGTTGTCCAAACCCCCTGCGTAGGCCCCGCGTCACTTCTGTGAAAACCCTCTCATGCTCAGCCTGAAATTGCTGCCAATCAAGTCGTCCCTGTCTACTATTGACTGGGAAACTGCCTGTTCAACACTTTGGAAAATCTTCTTGGCCTTTGGAATTGAAAACAACCTTCCCTATGTTGCTTCCTCGAGAAAAATTTGGCCTCCTCTTCCTGACTATCCAGAATTGGAAACTCCTTTAGAATACTACTATGTTGCCCTTCTGCCACCGCTACTCACCCATTGGCTCAATCTCCACTGCTGAACCACTCAAGCTACTGGGAATTTGAACTGCCTAGGCAACTGTGTGTCTGCACTGGTGTGTTGTTAATCTACCCATTGACCTCTTCTTATAATCTCTAGTTGGGACTCCAATGACCATGATTAAAATTTAATTAATGGTTGAGATCATCTCCAAGTCGATCTGTGTGAGTTTTTAAAGAATTCTCACCTTTCTCAATTAATTACTATTAATTAATCGATTTCCCTAAGTTAGAATTAGACATTTTTTAATTATCGATCAATTAATTTAATTGAGCCATCTCTAGGTGGAGTTTCCAGAAACGAATTCTCAATTCTGGAGAGCTCTTATGTTTTAGCCTCTCCACAAAGTCTTGAGACTAGAACACCATCCGTTAATACAAAAACTAACGCTCCCTCTTAGCGATGAGGGTGTTCTCTCCAACTAGTGCTGCACAACTGCACAACACCCTATCTCTACAACATCCTCCCATACACACTGTTGATGTTTGATCACTGTAGCTTCCTGCCACTGTCCACCAACTACTGTGCTAACTTTGATTCATCTGCCACTGACTGTAGCTAAACCAAACTGCTGCATCTGTGTTGCTGCTGACACTACACTGCATATCTTGTACTGTTGCCAATCTGCACTGCAACTAACACTCCCTTTCAACTGTTGCTGATGTTGCAACTACTGCAACTAAGAAGCATCCAAAATACTATGTCCCTGCTACTAAAATGGGTTCTCCACTATACGCATTTTTCTTTGAAATAAATGAATTTAGCTCGCCCTAGAGCTTTCGTGAGTATATCCCCAACCCGCTCATCTGTGGGAACATACTGTAGCTGGACTGCTCCATGCCATGCACAATCTTTGATGAAATGACACCGAATATCTATGTGTTTCGACCTATCATGAAATATTGGATTCTCAGAGAGCTTGATCCAACTTTGATTATCACAATAGACACTGGTCGTCTCCCTCCTCTGCATAACAAGATTACCAGCAACTTCTGAAGCCATATAGCTTTGCACGTAGCTTCTCTGCCTCTGCAGAGCTCAATGCTATTGACTTTTGCTTCCTGTTGCGCCAAGAAATAATCCATGATCCAACGCTGAAGTAGTACCCAGAGGTACTTTTCCTGTCGACTGAACTGCCTGCCCAATTTGCATCTGTGAACCCACATAGTCTGATGTCATTCCCTCGGGTATATTTCAATCCATACTCTATTGTGCTCCACACATACCTCAAAATATGCCTCACTGCTGTCCAATGCACTGTCTTCGGTTCCACCATAAACTGACTGAGAGTATTAACAACGAAGCAAATATCTGGCCTAGTGTTGATCAGATACATGAGAGAACTGATGAGTGTCTATACAAGGTGGGGTCAACATCGTTGTCATTTGATGCATCTATCTTCTTCTTGTTACCGCTCAAACTAGTAGGGGTCCGAAAAGGGGATCCTTGAAGGGTTACTACTAGGCTAAGGGCAACAATGGAGTGATAGCCCACTATCACCTCGGCTAAGGCTCCCTACTCTTTACGGATTTTCACCAATGGAAGGAGACTTGTTATTACAAGGATCACGAAATGGATGAACCAATGATAGGGCGAGGGGTGATCATGGAAGCCTATTCACAAGAGAGGCTCAAATATGTGGCTTGCTCGTCTTAGCAGACAAGATGGAAGGCTCTCTAGGAAGGGCTTGGGGAAAATTTCTAGGGTTAGGTTTTGAGTATGTGTCTTATAAAGGAGATCCCTAAGTTCTAGAATTCTTGTGGAAACTTGGGTTCCAGGTGATTTTTGAAGAATTAGCCTTGATATTGCATGGGACCACACAGGACCAAGTGGACCTGAGGTTCGGTCAAGGGGATAGGATTTAACAACCAATGATATGCTTGACCTGATTAGGGAGGGGAAAGGGATCAAAGAATGAATTTTCAACGAAAGGCAATGTAAGGATCCTAATGAGATTTCTAGCCTAAGGGAAACCAAGGACAAGAATTGGTCTTCGAGCTAGGGCTTGCGATATCTCAATCCCATCGTTGGGATCTCTTGAAATTTGTAGGGCTTCTTGAGGACACACCAACGCAGTTGTGGACCAAAAATCGAAGTATTTGGATGGTTAGATCGTGAGATAATTGATGCCTTAGGTGACCTAGAGGACTAGACCTAGAGAAGAGGAAAAGGGAGAAGGAAAATAGGTTTAAGTTGATCACTTTTGGGTGGACCAATGCCTAATCCTTTGGGGAGATTGGAGCAAGGTAGAATTATGACTATGGACCTCTGAATTTTCTAGGTCAAGGAGGCCTCAAAGATAACTTCATTTGGCACTAGGGCAGCAACAAAAGCAACCTTAAAGACTTTATACTTCGTTTTGCATGGTAAATGGCTTGTCAAGATGAATTTAAGTAATGAAACATCCCTAGGAACATTCATTCATTATACATGGCCCATACATGAAGCATTCACTATCCAGAAACAAAATTTCCACAACTTTGCATAAGAGATGCAACAAATAAGCCCTAGTATAGTGAAATCCCAACAACATTGTATGTGACAAAATTAGAAAGAAAGAATAGCATTAAAATGTACTTACATGTATAAGAATATATCCAACCATCCAAAAACTTGCCATCAAGAAGCCATCAAGAAGCTCCAAGACATATGAAAATTATTCAAACATCAAAATTAATCAAAAAATTGTCCTCCAAGAAGGATAGTGAAAATCTCTAAAGAGATACTAGTTCCAAATCCAAGTGATGATGAGAAATGAAGTCTCATCATTTGTATTTATACACTCCTAATGAGTTTGATTTAGCTACTTGAGTCTAAATTAGCCCCTAAAATAAAAATGATGTGCAAATAACTAACTTTTGGTTACAGGCCCACCAAACTAGCTCATAAACAAAATAACAAGCCTCTCAAGCGGTCGAATGATCAATAATACCATGTCGTTGAGCCTTCTAAGAAGCCTGATGAAGTCCATAGATGCCATAATGATGAATAGGACTTCCCAAAGTAATGGACAAGGGGTTGGCCCCTTGTTCTCCACATAATAAACTTGTGGTGCTCCCAGTGGGTGTCAGGGCACACAAGTGACCTCATGGGTCTCCAAGTAAGTTGAAGATGACTGTAGACCATCTATAAGGGCTTCAAATGATGGTGTAAGTGATGCCACATCAACATACAAGTCTTGGGCCATTTGCTAAGTGCGTGGTACAACTGTGGGGCCGGCTGGGCATGGTGAACAAGGTACATCTTCCTCGTCCAATAGGTGAATCTCTAGCAATCTCTGAACATCTATGGGGATCCATGGAGTGCTGTCTATTGCTGTTGAGGCCCATGGCTCTTAACGCACACCCTACATGTGCCAATGTACCCCTTTGGAGGGTTAGGACCCTGTATTGGGATACCAAACCCAAAATGGAGACCATCCGCAATCCTGCATAAGATCCAATGCATCCCCTATCCTTCTAGTACATCAAGTCATCAAAGGAAATCGAGTAAAAAGAGCTTGCAAGCAAATTCATCCTCTAATCTGGAAGACAATTCTGAAGCCCCCTGCATATTACATCTGTCCATGGCCATACTGGAGATATCTAAGAAATTTACTGAAGATAACTTGTGTATAATTCTGTTTGCTATTTCTCTTCCACCTGGCATTGATTTTGTTCTATCAACCTACTGCAAAACCCCTCTGCTTCCAGACAAGAAATCTACTCAGCGAAAATACTGAGTTGCTGTTGCTCCCTCTTTTTGCCGGAATCACTATTTCAGACAAAACAAACTTTCTTGCAAGTGCGACTATCGAACCCTTGCCCAACAATTCGCACTACTTGGCTAGGCACTGCGTAACCCCTGAAAATTTTGGCCTGCTGTTCCCTCTGAACAATGAAATTTTCTCTTCCACTTCTGAGCTTCTCGTCAATCAAATATGCTCTAATACCATCTGAAAATCCCTTGAATTGCAACAATTGGAATTAATTCTCCTAATTGATTATTCAGTTTTATTAATTTATTGATTAATATCGAATTAATCACACTGCAATTTCTTCACAAAATAAAATACACGTTGCGGAAATAAAGATGCTGGAAACTGAGAAATGCTAACGCACACAAAATTTTTGACATAGTTATTTTTAGACAAAAGTCCTCGAAAAAACCCAATGTGGGAAAATCAGTGCAACAGTGAGGGTTTTATTATTATGCAGCAACAAAAATTCTGAGTACATTAAAATGTCGCCAAACTAGCGATTCTACCCAAGAGAAATAGTAGCAAAAATACACTGAGGGATTTTACCCTCTCTCCAAGCAATCTCGACACCTCACTGCCTCTGAAAAGCTAGCTGTTCGAACTCTCTACGCAGGCCTTGCGTCACTTTTGCGCAAATGCTTTCACGCTCGACCCGAAATTGCTGCCAATCAAGCTGTCTTGCTTGCTGTTGATTGGGAACTGTTTCTCCGACACTGGGGAAAATCTTCCTGGCGTTTGGAACTGAAAACGACCTTCCCTTCAGCCAAATCAAACTGCTCTGCTGAAGCAATTGAGTAGTCCTTGCGCAGCTTCCTGGAGAAAATTTCGGCCTCCTCTTTCTGACTCTCCAAAACTTTAAACTCCTCTGGAATACTATACTACTATGCTGCCCCTCTACCACCTGCTACTCACCCACTGGCTCGATCTCCACTGCTAAATCACTCCTTCTACTAGGAATTCGAAATGCCTAGGCAATTGAGTATCTACACTGGTGTGTTGTTCATCTACCCATCAACCTCTTTTTATAATCTCTAGTTGGGACTCCAACAACCAAGATTAAAACTTAATCGATGGTTGAGATCGTCTCTAAGTCAATTTGTGTGAGTTTCTAGAGAATTCTCACCTTTATCAATTAATTACTATTAATTAATTGATTTCCCTGAGTTAGACTTGGGCATTTTTTAATTATTGATCAATTAATTTAATCGAGCCATCTCTAGGTGGAATTTCCAGAAACGATTTTTGGGTTTTGGAGAGCTACTGTTTTAGCCTCTCCACAAAGTCTCGAGACTAGAAGACCATCCGTTGCTACAAAAACTAACACTCCCTTTTAGCGAAGAAGGCGTTCTCTCCATCTAGTGCTGTACAACTGCACAACACCCTGTCTCTACAACATCCTCCCATACACGTTGTTGATGTCTGACAACTGTAGCTGCCTGCCATTGTGCACCAACTATTGTGCTAACTCTGATTCATATGCCATTGACTGTAGCTGAACAAAACTCTTGCATTTGTGCTGTTGCCGACACTGCACTGTACATCATGTATTGCTGCTGAATCTGCATCTGCACTGCAACTAACAATGAGGAGACACATTGGATCTTATACAAGATTGCAGGTGGTTCTGCATCTTGGGCTTGGCCTTCCTATAGGGGATCCCAACCCCCCAGAGGGTCATAATGGCACTTGTAGGGTGAGTGTTGAGAGCCATGGGCCTCCACCACAATAGAGCATTCATTGCCACACCATGGACCTCCACCACAATAGAGCATTCATTGCCACACCATGGGCTTCTTCGACACCACATACTGCTTGTTCATGCCCCAGCCATATAGAGATGATGATGCACTTGAACCACATTGCCTGACTAACCACACACTTGGCAGCTGACCCAGAGTCCAGATGACGTTTTGTCTCATCTAGAGAGGCATCGGAGGGCTTGTATCATCATTCTAGCCCTTGTTGATGGAGAATTGTTATGTTTGATCCGGTTGGAGACCCATGAGACCATTCATTGTGCCCCTCAGCCACTTGGGAACACTAGTGATGTATTGCTTGGAAACTAAGGTGCCAACCCCTTGGTCATCATTTTGAGAGCCATCCTCTTCATCTTGGCACATGGAGGACACATCTTGGGCTTCCAACAACCCTTTTGTACCATTATTCTATCATTTCGACTTCATTAGGAAGGCTTGTTTCACACTTTTGAGCTGTTTGGTGGGCTTGCCACCAATAGGGTTGTCATTTGCACATTGAAGTGATTTTTAGGGGCTTATTAGGCTAATTAGACCAAATCGAATTACTAAAGGCTCATATAAATTGAATATGGCCCTCATTTGTAACTCATCATCATTTGGATTGGGATTTTCTCTTGAAAAGGAATTCAGACCTGCAATTGATGGACGAAATTGGATGTTGTTGATGCATTTTGATGTTTAGATTTTCACTATTCTTGTCTTGGAGCTTCTAATTGCAACTTATGATATATGGATATATTTGATTTGTCTTGTAAGTGATATTTTGATGCTATTTCTTTACTTTATTGCATGATCAATGTATGGAATATCTTGTAATTATCTTACATGTGCCCTAAATAAATGCGAATTCATAAAAACATTGGGATTATGAAGTATTGCATGCATTACATGTGAGACAAATCTGAATGAATGTTCATAGAGGCTTGATTGTCTTTCACCCTCGAAACTCCATTGTTTCTTGCCAAGTGAAGTATAAATTCCTTTGTTGCTGGGTAGTTGCCTCATTAGGGTTAGCGAAAGCTACATAAGACTCCTTGGAGCGAAGTTCCTTCATCAAATCTAATCTTGATTCCATTTCTCCCAATTGACTAGGCATCATTCGTAATTCCAGTTGATCAACCCTCAAACTCATCTTTTCTCCCTTTTTATATTTTTTCTAACCTAATCCTAGAAGGCCAACTAGGGCCTATTGCGAATTGCATTAGAGACATCTCCTTGGGGTGCGAGTTGGTATACCACTGTGCTGTCCTTTCCTCTAATTGCCCTCAAAGTTTCAAGCAATTCCTATGGCTGGTTTGAGAGAAATCTCTAGCCTTAACTCCAAAACCATTTCTATCCTTTACCTTCTTTGGTTAGCAACATCTGCACAGGTCATTTATTCTTGAAAACTCATTGGAAGTTAACTATTCCTTAACATATCTTATCGTTGCTTGACCTAAGGCATCTTATTCTTCTCTTGATTTTGCAAACCCTAGGCCTTGCTTGGATTCCTTAGGTCTCTCTTGTGGTCCCAAATCTTTATATGATCACTATCTCACAAAATCGTAAGAGAAGTCCCTTTATTCCCATAGGAAACCTTGATTTAGGTGTATCCCTTGTATTTGGTATCCCTTCCTCCTAGATTTGGGTCTCCTCATAAGCCTTTCTTGGAGAGCCATTGTCTTGCTTTGGAAGCAACCAAACCATCATTGAGTCTCTCCTTTGAATGGGCTTTAGAAATCACATTATACCTATGCATTGATCCCATCATCCTAGTGGCTTCCTTTATACCAGGAATACTCCCATCAATGAAAATCTGTAAAGAGCAGGGGACATTGACTGAGGTGATAGTGGGTCTTTGTTCCATTGTTGTCATTTGGTCTAGTAGTTGTCCTTTAGGTACCCTTCCTAAGACCCTTGCTAGATTGTGTGGCAACAAGTCCTTCACCCAATCATTAAGATCTCAATATCTCATTGTGTCTTGTGCTCGAAGATGTGTCTTCTCCCTTAGCCTAGCCTTCCTTTTATAAGTTTTAGTTATCGATTGAATCCACAACCCTAATCTCCCAAGTGATTGATGGTTGAGATTATATCTCAACATCACTTGAGATCAATCGTGGAGATTTACCTAATTCACGAATGCAAATAACCTTAGCATTTCATTATATTATCTCACTTTATCTTATAACAATGAATTACTTCAATAATTCTATTAATTAAAGTAATTGCTAAGGTTAAGTTTCTATTAGGGAACTTTTGCATCAACATCTTGAGCTTCTTGATCCTATTTTTGAGATAGCTTGGGTTGGATTTGATTGTACCCTTTTCGTCCAGACTAGCTTTGCTCATTGAGCCAAGTGTAGGTTGATCTCCCTTCTTAGTAGCATGTCATTAGATACCCCAGGGCAATCATTTGGGATCCCCACCCCCTCCCCCAAAAAAAAACAAGAAAGAAAGAAAGATAAGAAGTATTATGGAATGGGTTAAATAACAATCCTATTGGAAGGGATTGTTGCAATGGCGGTGGGTTTTTTTTGGTCATCTTCGGGCACATTCTTTGACGCTCTTGGTGCATTTGATGTCCTCTTTATCACTGAGATCCATGCGAGATCCTAGATATATTAGGTTACTTCGGTTTTCCACTTGCTGATAGGAGACTAGATCTTTAGGTGGTGTTTCTCTAGTCACTTAGGTTCATGTGAATTTGACTTAATGATCTTTCTGTCGTTCCTAGAGATATCTACATTGTGTTTGCTACTTTCCCCTATTTTCATCTCAGTTTGCTATCCACAATGATTCATATGGAGACCCCTTTTCAGACTTGTACACTAGCATCTTTCAATACTTAATGGTAGAGGGAGCCATTGAACTAGGTGACATTAATGCTTTTACCCAGGATTTTCATATTCATCTCCATAATTTCTTGGAGGGAGTATTTTGCATTCAAGAGATAGACCTAGGTTTAGTGAAAACTTCAACTATTTGATGATGCTTTGGGGCCATGGTAGGGACCTCTTGCAACTTGGTGAATCCCATGAGCTATTGATCCTAAAAGAGCTTCCCTTCTTTTTGGGTTTTTATTTATTGACTTGTTTACCTCTTCATCTAAGTTACAAAACCTTAATGAAGCACCCATTAAGGAAATTGAACAATTAAAATAGGATAGGAGTAGCAAGGGGAATTGCAAAGGGGATGATTCAAGGGAAGAATTGAAAAAGGAAGATGAAGAAATATGTCAAGTAAGAAACCATAATAAGAAAACTATTGGATGATGTCAAGAGATTGAAATAAGAAAAGAAGCATTGTCAAAGTCAAGAAGAAACAAGATTTCCAAAAGATTTGAAGAGGAAATTTGCGAGAAGATTGAAGAAGCCCTAGACATGGATGAGGTAAAATCAGGAATGCATTCTAGATTTGAAGGAGGATGTCAGAATTTGATAGATGGGGTCACATTGCATCTTCAGAAGGAGAAAGAACACAAGATTCAAGAAGCTTACCAAAAGATACTTCAAGAAGTTGAACTTCATCTCAAGGATGTGCATGCCAAATATGATGGTATTATCTACAAGGCTAGAGTAATCAAAGGCCGAGAAAAGAGGATAGAGGAGGCCATTGTCTTTGAAAAGAAGATAGATGAAATGGGTATATAGAGTGAAGGTAAGCCATCAAAGCTAAAAACATATTGACATCCTCATTGGCAGTAAAAATTTCATGCAAGACAAGAAAGATCTATATTAGCATTATCAGGGAAGAAGTGGAAATAATCATCAATATTCATGGAACAGAGCATCACAAAATTGTTATTCAATAGGTTAAGATTGAAAATAATTGAGTTTGGATGGATGGATCATGATCAATGACAAGAAGAATGTAGGAATATAAGGAAATCCTATTATTTGGTTTCATCACATGTAATGCTCTTAATTGCAAAGCTTTTTGAAGGAGGCTATTATCTGTGATCCCCTTGGGGGGGCATATATGGGGTTAGATGTATATGTAATGGGGTGGGCCTAATGATGAAGGGTCGCATATGCACTGTGTGAATGGGTGTATTTAAATCTGATGTAGTTATTTTTGAGGACATGTGAATTGGATGTATGAATGTATTTGGGTATTTGGAGGAGGTTTCCCTATTCTTTCAAGAGTTATTGTACACATGCAGTTGCATGAATATAATTATATTACTATTATATATAATCTGTATGTTTAGTCATTATTGAGGACATGTGATTTGAGTTGTGTTGCATGTCCACATTGGTGAACATGGTGTGTATTTCTAGTTTTTTTATGTATTTGGACCATAACATTAGCTCTTTCAATTTGAGATGTTGTTCAACTGTATCTCACTCTTGGTTTGCATTTAGAGTTTCGCTAACTTGGTGAAGGGATGGGACCAATATCCATACTTGGCATATTGTTCATCAGAGCCCATTGCATTAGCCAGTGCTTGTGGTTGAACTCATTGTTGGTATGCTGCAAGGGTCTTAGATCTTCTAGCATTTGTTGATATTACGATGGATCAACTTTTTCCATTTAGACACTCCCTTGTGTTTGACAACCTCTTACCAACCAAATAGGAGATGGATAGGATCATTAGAGATGGTATCTATATGCAACTTGTAGGGGTCATTTTGATAAAACCTCAGGGTGAGTTACATCTAAAGATGACTTTCTATGTTGAGCACTTCGTGGATTTGAGTGGTAGAGTCATTGTTTAGCCCCATTACATGCATTGCCATTCGATGCATGCTCTTCGCATCCCTTTGGGCTAGTTTAAAGTGATCATACTTAAATTGCAAGTCGAGATGGACCACCAAATTGATTGATTAGATAAGATCTACCAATTGTGGCATCTTTGAGTGGTTGAGGTTGAGGAGCATTTCATCTTTTGCTTCCTGGTTTACTACAACATTTGAGGACGGTTCCATTATCTTTTTAGATAGGCCCAAACTCTTGCCAATTCTTCAGATGCCCCGATTAGAGATGCTGGCTATACATATGCAGGAGACACTACATCTTCACTCATATCCAACCACACCTTCACCTTGGATTGGCTTCCACTCAATGGTTTGCTTCCTTTTTGTCGATGCTGCCATCTACTATGGGGCGTTGAGAGATAGATGGATTGCGATCTTGTCCCTAACCTTAGATCAATGTGGACTTAGAGCACTATTTCTACTTCTGCAAGACCTCAGTGTCATTGCTAGTTTGGGTCCTCTATTGATAGGTAGAGCAATAATTATATGATCTCCTCCAGACCATAGTGATGAGCTCTATCTTCCAAGCAACAACACAATGCCCAATCTAGCTTCTTGTCTTATTATTCCTTCAGATAGACTTCTATTTTGAGATTTTTCCATTTGGTCTAAGATGTTAGGAGAGTTGATTTTGATGGACTAGGATAGGTTTGTACCATTTGTATCATAGATCCTAGATCCACTCACCTTGTACATCCTCTCTCGGAATGTCCCTCCATTTCCAGAGTTGGCTTCCAAGGATCTAGACTAGTCTCTTATTTTACTTTCTGCATCTTGCTTTTTATATAAGAGTTGCCTTAGCCCTTACGCTTTATATGGACATCATTGTACCCAATAGTCGTGTTGACCTTCTTTAGTGGTCATTTGTTGGGCATTGATATACTTATCTTATCTTGTCCAACATTGTATTTTCCTTCTAGCATTTGTATTAGTTGCCCCTTGATCATAGAGATTAGCTTTATTTTTTGATTTGGCATTTGCACTCCTAGTTTGTATTGCTACATATGTACTGAATAGTCTCGTTGACTTACATTTGGTCATTTCTCAGACATTAATGCAAGTATCTTATTTTATCTAGTTTGCTTGATGCATGTTTATGAAACTCCAATGAGACAAAGTTTAATGCAGGGCGACTTTCCTTGGATATGTAATGTTGTGTCATTTTATGAGAGTTAAGTGTGATTATTGTCATCATCTTAAGTTGCTGGTCGTCTTCTCTTGCCACTTGGTTGCTTGAGATGATTGCATGGTGTGTTGACATTAAAAGGCTCATCCTTGTGGAGCCCTACTTTGTAAGGGTGTTTGTCTCTTGTTTTGTATCATTGTAATCATTCTTACAGATTTCAAGCTTGTTGGTTTTGATTTTTAGAACCACTATTTTTCAGATCTATAATCTATGACTAGGAAAATTTATTGGAAATTCAACTTTGTTGTGTCCCTACTCTTAATTTATACTTCAATGGTGTTAGTTTTTGAAAATATGAAGCTTTGTTTGGTGTTTGTCGAGCTTTTAAGTTTCAATATTAGGTTAGATCTTTAAGTCTAAATCTCTATATCATGAATTAAAATTATAACATGGTATCATATCTATGTTATTGAAAATATATCATTCATTGAATGGAGAAGGTAGCAATTTGTTAGAGGGAGTTGATTTGATAGCACAAGGACGCGTGAGAGTTTGAATTATTTTCATGCCTACAAAGGGTGGATTTAACATGTGAAAGGTTGTTGATTTTTTTTCCCTAAAAAAAACCTTAATTTTATTCAATTTGAAACCATGTTCGTTGCATCAAACCCCAAAAACCATGGGGTAACAAAAAGCCCAACCCTACCCCAAAACCATGGGCCTCCTTTTAGAATGTTTTCCATATCTTGCTTGTTCTCGAATTGTACTATGAAAAACCCTTTAGAACACAAAAAGGTATCACAGTTTCTATCCATGAGGAGTGCACCTACTCGTACAAATCTTCTGTTTTTGGCCACAAGCCATTAAAACAACATATTACTACTGATGATTATAGGTCATCAATGTTTTTACCTTAGGGGTTTTGATGTCCATTTCTGGAACCTTGTCCATTTGCTCAATAATGTACAAACCTGGCATATTTTGAGTTTGTTTTGCTTGTGAGCCAACCTCCCCTTTGAGCGCATCTTTGAATGATGTAGTTCCATTTTGATTTGAGTTTCTAAAACCTCCCCGCAACCTCAAATTTAAAATTATTGTTGAATCTTTGGTAACACCACAAAATTCCAACCGATGATTGTCTTTGAATACCTTTCCCGCGTATTCCAAGACTTGGGTCGACACTGGTATACCCAAACTCTTTTGGATCGACTACTTTAGATTACTAACTAGATCCAAACCCCGAATCCAAAGAACAAATGACATGCCATTAAGACTCTTAATAAAACTCTGAAAATGATTGTCTTTTTCCCAAGACCTCTTAAGATTTGGAGATCGATCCATATTTGGTGAAGAGCGATGCAGATATGGTGTAGATCGGTCTGGATTGTGTAAAACATACTGCCCTTTATCCTAGGCCCCTTCCATTGCTGCATATGCCAACAAAGAACGCTACCCTTCGTGTTCTACAAATGGAAGACCAAAATGCATAGATTCGCATATAAAATACCCTGACAACATGGATCTTCATGTAAAAATTCAGATCATACAGGGCGTCTCGAAAGAGATGAAAAACTCCTGATTTAGCCAGAAGAGATGTAGATCTATGTCTGGGGGAGCCAAATATGAAAAAAGATATATCAGATCTATAGTTAAAGTGGGTAAAAACAGCGACAGATTGAAATCGTGGAATATCCAACGCATAATGAGAGTCGCCGAAAAGGAAAACACCAAATGTCGGAAACCCTCTCATTACACTGTTAAAATCTTGCCCTCCATGATTGAGACACCCAATTGCTGTCAAGACTGCCCTCGTGGCATGATAAACCTATGTTGATACCCAACAGAACCGTGGAAGCCATCGTTGTAACTCTCCAAACACTCAGATGCGTTTGCTTCATCGTTGCAGAGCGAAACCCTTGTGCACGATGTCGTTGCTGCCTCCAGATGCATCCGACCTTTCGGCTGCTGATTTATTTTGGTTGAATTGTAATGTTTAAATTTTGGTCTAGAGGGTTGTAAGAATGGTGAACTTTGGAATGTCAGGTCTTGGGGAATGTGATAAATGAGACGGTGAAATTCAAAATGTTAGGTCTTGGGAAAGGTGATCAATTAGAGTGGGCTTCTGATTTCACCCCTTTGAAGTGAAAGTTGTAGATGCTCATGGAAAGGATTGTCTCTGCGCATAGAGTAGGACAAAATAATAACTCCTAATCCTCAACAATTTATGCCTCACATGAGAAGGGAATCAATGAAGGAGATGTTGGATGCATTAACAATTCTTTATGGAATTGTCATTTTTTGGGAAGATGCTCTTGAAGAACAAACTTTTACCCATACATCCATAGATAATTTAGACATCATGGCGAATTACCTCATGAATATAATTGAGCTCAAAGATCAATCCTTTGCAATTAATACGAAGATTGAAGATCAGAATTATTCCCTATTTCCCTAAATGGTTTCTCTCTTGTTTGGGAAGCCTTTGTTGACAATGTTCCTGATCAAGGAAACCTCCCAACCTATGAGAAGACATCTTTGTCGAAGAAGAAACAATGTGAGACATGATGTTAGCTCGAAGAGAAGAGGTCCAAGGCCTTGCGTTCAATTTGCTTACAATACCACCTTTTGGCATTGGTTATTGTGAGGCATGAGTATTTAATAGCTTCACAGATTGTTTTTTTCATTATAGAGCAATACATAAAATATTGAAGAGATGTCTCTTGGTTTCATCTTCGAAGACTTTTGACGACACTTGATGTTCGCCTATGACTCTTCATATTCCTAACTTAATATTTATAACACTATTTACAAAATACCATAATCCCAAGGATTAAGTATCCAACCTTCCCACCTCCCCCACCCCCTCCTCTTAATTCAAAGGGGTGTTTGTAATTCCAAGCATTGTTGTGACTTTTTCAAAATTTTCTCTTCCAAATGCTGTGGTGAAGATAGCTGTTGTTTGCACACTCGTGGAAGAATGTATCAACTAAATTGTCTCGACCTCTACATGATGTCAAATCGAATGGTACTTTGTGTTGATGTGCTTGGCTCAATCGAGGAATCTAGGATTCTTGGCCAACTTGATTGCAAAACTGTTATTAATCAAAAGTGGAGTAACATTCATTTGTTTCTCTTGCAAAAGCTCTAGTATCTTCTTGAGCCACATAATCTTCTTTGTTGCCTCTGCAACAATCACATACTTTGCCTATGCAATGGAATCTACTAGAACAACTTGTTTGAGTGATCTCCAAGAGATAAATTCGGATCGAAGGCTCATGAGGTATCTTGAAGTAGACACTCCATTCTCCTTTTCCCCAACAAAGTCTGAATATTAATGCCCAACTAGCTTGAAGTCATCCACCTTAGAGTATTTGAGCTTTAGTTTCTTTCAAGTAATTTAGACCTCTTTGTGTAGCACACTAATGACCTTCATAAGGTTTTGCATGAACCTAGAAAGAACCCCAATTGCGAATTAAATATTTAGTTTAGTCATAGTAAAATAGATAAGGTTCTCCACAAGTTGTATATACATAGTTGCATCCTGAATTTTATTCCCTTCTCTTGATGTAAGCTTTAGATTTTGACCCATTGAAGTAGAAAGAAGATTACAAGTTATGATGTGACATTTGTTCAACAATTCTCCAATGAACTTTTGGGAAATGAATACATGCTTTGGATTCTCAATTACTTCAATACCCAAGTAGTAGTGGAGATATCCCATGTGTGTCATCTCACACTCTTCTTCAATTCTTTATGGATGCAATATATGCTTTGTTGCTCTCTGTTATAAAAAGGTCATGTATATACAACACAAGGTGTACAACAATTTTGCCAACTTTCTTGACAAACAAAGTTGCATCATCAAGATTAAAATGCTTGAAATTGATTTTCAAAGGATGCTTAGCTAACTTTTTGTACCATGTGTAAGGTTCTTTATGCCATACAAAGACTTGACGATCTTGCATATGTTTTGTTCTTGACCCTTCACAACAAACCCTTATGGTTGAGACATGTAGATATTCTCTTACAATTCTTCATTTAAGATGGTCATCTTCACATCCATGTGGTGTATCTTCCACCTATTCTTTGTTGCCAAAGCCAATAACACATGAATGGTAGCCCATTTTGCTTTGGGGGAAAAATTCTCCTCATAGTTCTTGCCTTATTTTTGATCAAATCCTTTTGACACAAGCCTCACTTTATGCTTGTCAAGTGATCCATCTAATTTATATTTGTTCTTGTAGACCCACCTGCAGATAATTGGTTTTGTTCCAAGTGGAGGACCCACCAACTTTCATGTCACATTCTTCATGAGAGCATCATACTCCTTCTGCATGGATTCTTTCCACTCACCATGAGAAGCAACTTCTTCAAATGAAGTTGGTTCAATGCTAGTAGATAAATTCAATTCACAGTCATGTGAAACATCCATATCATTTACATCACATGAATCTGAATTATCTATATCACCTCCATCATTTGTAGGACTTCTAGTTTTAGTTTTTTCAACCTCATCAACACGAACACTTTCAAGTGTCTTTATGAGTCACTTTGGTGGGCCTTTTTGAGATGGTCTAGGTTGCTCCATAGATTGAAATGGTGTTGAATTCTCATCAAAGTTCAACCTTTCAATTCTCCCATTCACATCGTCCAATTGAACCTTTGGTTTTGATGAGGTGGCTACACCTTCTCAATGAGGGAAAAATGGAACTGCAAAAGGAGATTCCAAAGATTGATCCAAGATAGGGCTTCCCCCATTTAGGATGTGGAATCTCATCATGGAATTTCAAAAGGAGATTCCAAAGATTGATCCAAGATAGGGATTCCCCCACTCAGGATGTGGAATCTTATCATCAAACTCATGATATCTCTTTACATCCTTGTTGTTCCAAGTTGATTCAAGACAACCATCTCTAAAAAAAATTAACTTTTTTTTACATCATGGTAATGATGATATAACTCGCTGATATTTGAGTACCCCCAAGAAGATGCACTTTCAATTCCTTGCACTAAGCTTGTTTCTTTGCTTCTTGGGAATTAAGGTATAGTAGGTGGAATCGAAGACTGTAAGATTTCTCATCGAAGAAATATGACCATACCACATTTCATATGGAGTCTTGTTTCCAAGTGCATGAGATGGACGCTTGTAATTCACATATATTGCACATAGATTTGCATTAGCCTGAAACATCATCTTCACAATCTTGAAAAATAATATTGAATGTAGCATGTTCAAGAATGTCTTCTTCTTTCTTTTTGCTACACCATTCTAATGAGGATTGTATGGCATAGTGGTTTGATGCTTGATCACATGTTGGCAAAGATAACATTCAACCTTATTTGAGGCATATTCTCCTCCATTATTAGCACAAGGCATGTCAATATGAGATTGAGTTTCATTTTCAATGTACAGATGAAAACTTTTGAATGTTTCAAACGCTTGAGATTTCTCTTTCAACAAATATACCAAACACATCGTGGTGTAGTCATCAATAGAAGTCACAATATGTTTTGTTACAAAATGTAGATGGAATAAGTATGGGGCGACACCATTGTATCAACTCTAGCTTTCTACATCATCTCGAAGTATAATCATGAAATGGTTGCTTGCTATGTTTTCCAAGTGCCTCACATTGTTTCAAGTTCCTTGAAATGGTGGGCAAACTAGAAACACCATTTTCATTCAACACATGTAGATTGTCATAATTAATGTGCCCAAATGTAGCATGCCACGAAACTAGATGGCAATGTGCCTTCATCATGGTGAGAAAGTTTTGCTGAATTTTGTGCTCGAGAATTTGTCCCATTTATCAGTTGTTTCTCATCCTCTCCTCTTGTTGTGACAATCTTAGTGTTGGAAGATGTTAAATTATGATATGTTCTATGTTTAGAGCAGTTTACTTATTTTTCTTCTTATTAGCCACAGATTAGCAATCACATATACATTAAGTAAAGTGCATATAGAACATTAAGTGATCAACAAAAAATAAGCCAAGACAAGAGACACAAGATGTGGCGGCTAGCCAGGGACAAACCCTAATGCGGGGAAACCCTTTGATCAAATCTTATTTTATCTTCAATAGTTCAACAGAGAGAAATAGTACAAAATCTGAATTCTGTAATTTTATATCAGCAGCAGCAAACCCTAGATCAGCGAAGTCAAACTTGGTCAAACTCGCTGAAATTGACCTCTAAAATACTTGGTCAATTTCCTGTCAACTTGTCCTCGAACAGCCTGAACAAACAGCCCTTGAGCAGCCCCAAAAGTTCAGTCAATTTGCAGATTTCTGAAGTTAATTGTAGCCCTAAACTAAGGTAGTCAATACTGGTCAAACTAGAGGTCAGATCGCCTCGATTTTCGTGCCAAAAATTGTGGCCTGCCTAGGAGAGGCAACCACACCCAATCCGCACTTCTGGAAGGTCAACGCTTGGTCAACGATGGTCAAAGAGATGACCTGCTGCCCTAGCGTCCTTCTTTCTGCGTCTTCTTTGCCCTAGGACGTCTTCCTTTTCATCCACACGTGTGAGAGAGAGAGAGAGGTTCCCTTTATGCGTAGGGGAGAGAGAGAGAAGATGAGTGAATTGAATTGTCCAAATGAGGAGAATGCTCCTTGTATTTACATGCAAACGTTGAGGTTGAATAGACATGACTGTTGGGCTTCTAAGCCTACATAAGTTTGCTGGCCGACTTTGACAATTTGTCCATAATCAAAATAAATTCATATCTCCATAAATACTTATCGGAATCAGATGATCTTTAGATCAATCCTACACATCACGATGAGAGGAATCTAGGAAAAATATCAGAAGCCATAAATAAGGTGATCCACATGGAGTTTGGCCCTAGTTGCCAATTTTAACACTCCCTCTCAACTAGGGAGAACTTCATCTGCAATCTGTCAGATTGTCATTGCTATCCATCCATCAAATGCACTATCCTGTACAACTTGACCCCACTTTGCTCTGCTCTGCTCTGTTCTTCTCTGCTTTGCTCTGCTTGAACTGTGAAGAAGAAGAAATGATCGAGGATGTATCATACCATCCTCCATTGACCCGAAGTCAGTCTCAGAGTGTGAACCACTCTCGATGATCCCAGATCAGTATCATTTATCCCAGATCAATGGAGGTCATCCTAGCATAGGGAGTAGTTAGATACAGCGATGCGTCCATCGATAGTACTACTATGGTCCCTATCCTCATTTCCGTGCTCACTGATCAGATGAGAGGTACTTCCCATGAGTCCCAGACTGCATGGGTAGGATGCCTCGACAGGAGAACTAATCATCCTGTCCACAGGAGAACGAATCATCTTGTCCAATGGATGCCATGGAGAACTAATCATCCTGGCCTACAGGAGAACTAATCATCCTGCTCCACAATTGCCATGGAGATTGAATCTCCTGGCCCACAGGAGAACTAATCATCCTGTTCCACAGTCACCACGGGGTATCACAGGGGAAGGTTGAACCTTTACCCTGTACATAGTGCACCACCAGGGGATGGTGAGTCGCCCTGTGGTCACATGTCGCTCCAAGAAGTACCCTGCGCCCCCTGGAGCTCCTAGAGCTCAATACATCATACTCGACCCTCATTGAGGGTCTCTCAATGACACCAAGTCGTTCTCGGAAAGTCAAGAATTTGACCTTTCCTAGGGTTTTTAACAAAATGTCGGCGATCTGTTCATCTGTACTGATATGTTGGAGTCTTATTGCTCACTGCACCATATCTCGAATATAGTGGTACCTAATATCGATATGCTTGGAGCGATCATGAAATACGAGATTCTCTGATAAACGGACCCCCCTCTGGTTGTCACAGAGAGTCATGGTGGTATCCAATGTAAATCCGAACAGCTCACTGAAGAGCTTTCACAACTAGACTGCCTCACAGGAGGCCATGTTAGCAGCAATGTATTTTGCCTCGGCGATGCTCAAAGCCACCAACTTCTGCTTCCTGCTCATCTAGGATATCGAGGCAGATCCCAAAGAGAAATAGAACCCAGAAGTGCTCTTTCGGTCCACCACATTGCTTGCCCAATCAGCATCAGTATACCCAAGTAGTCTCACATCTCCGACAGCGTATCTCAACCCATGAGGATTGTGCCACGAAGATATCTCAACAGATTATTAGCACCAATCCAATGTGAGTGGTGAGGCTCAACCATATGTTGACTCAATCTGTTGACTGCAAAGCATATATCTGGATGGGAGTTCACCAAGAACATTAATGCCCCGACGAGTTGATGATACTCGGTAGCATTTCGTAAAACAGGTCCGGCAACACTACTGCTTAACTTCTTGAAGTCCAGCTCCATCGGGGTAGTTACGGGCTTGCAGTCCACCATGCCGAATCTTTCCAATATCTTCATCACATATTTTCCTTGAGATAGGAAAATCTCCCCTGGTTTTTGCCAGACTTCCAGTGCTAGGAAATAGTGCATAAGTCCTAGGTCTTTCATCTCGAACTCAGAAGCCAACTCCCTCTTACATTCGTGAATGAGAGGGTCTGCACCTGTTAGAAAGAGGTCATCAACATATAGCACCAGTATGAGAGGCTTGTCATCTGTAACCTTAAAGTAAAGGTTAGGGTCGACTTCACTCCTAATGAATCCCAGCTTCATCAAGTAGCTATTGATCCTCTCATACCATGCTCGGGGTGCTTGCTTTAGCCCATAAAGGGCCTTCTTCAACCTACACACATGATATTCTCGATCATAAATCTCAAATCCTTCGGGTTGGTTCACATAGACCTCCTCTTTGATCGAACCATGTAAGAACATGGTCTTGACATCCATCTGATGTAGGTTCCATCCTTGTGAAGCAGCAAGAGCTATGATCGAGCGGATGGTGGTATATCGGGTAACAGGTGCAAATATCTCGTCATAGTCTATACCTTCCTTCTAGGAGAAGCCACGAGCGACAAAACGAGCCTTATACTTTTCCGCACTTCCATCAACTGCATGCTTTATCTTGTAAATCCAGTTTGAAGTGACAACTGCTTTGTCTTGGGGTCTGGGGACCACATCCCAAACATCGTTTTTCATAATGGACTCATATTCCTCGGTCATAGCATCCTTCCATACTTGATGCTTGACAACATCTATGAATGACGAAGGCTCATTTTGGATGATCGTGCTCATGATGGTCAGGTATCCCTGATACCTGTTCGACTTCTTACTTTCACGGAAGGTTCCTCTGGGTGCAATGTGTTCTTCAGCATCATCAAGTGTCCCCCTAAGCCATGAAGGCCTCTTCCTAGAAGAGTAAGGCTCTTGCGGAGGAGGATCAATAGGATCCATATGTTCTTCCACATTGGGCATCGTCTCATCTTCCTTTTCCTTCGGTTCCTCGGTGTCAGTTTCTTTAGATCCCCTTAAAGTAGGAAGATTGTCTACTTTGCTAAGAGCCATATCTTTGTCATAGGTGACATCATGACTAATCTCGACTTCCCTTTGACCAGCTACATATATTCTATGGCCCTTAGTATTTTCGCTATAGCCCACGAAGATTCCTTTCTTTCCAGATGCACCCAATTTATTCTTTTTCTCTTTCGGCGCATGAAAATATACAGGGCTTCCAAAAATTCTAAAATAAGACACGTCAGGTTTCTTACTGGTGAACATTTCTTCAGGAGTCTTGGAACCCAATGCTTGATGAGGGCATCAGTTTTGTACATATACGACAGTATTTACAGCTTCGGCCCATAGAAACTTTGGAAGTCTTTGATCATGGAGCATAGCACGGACAACTTCCACAATTGTACGATTCTTCCTTTCCGCCACACCATTCTACTCAGGAGTATATGGTGTAGTAGTCTCCCTCTTAATGCCAACCTCTTTACAAAAGTCATGAAACTCATTGGATTCATATTCAGTCCCATTATCAGTCCTTAAGGTCTTGATCTTCTTTTCGGTTTGATTCTCGATCAAGGCTTTGAAGTGCCTAAACCTGGAGAACACTTCATCCTTCTTTTTCAAGAAGTATATCCAAGTCTTGTGAGAATAATCATCTGTAAAAGTGAGGTAATATAAATATCCTCCCAAGGAGTTCACAGGCATCATACTGGATATGTTTGCGTGAACCAATTGCAATATATCAGAGGTCTTGCTTTGGCTTGAGGGGAATGCTCCCCTTTTTAGCTTTCCTTCGGCATATCCTGGACATACACCTTCTTTCTCTAATCTGAACTCGGCCATCTCGGTCACCATTTTTCTTACATCAAGTAGAGCTTTATAATGAAGGTGAGTAAACCTCCGATGCCATAGTTCGGACTGAAGAGATGTGGCACAAGTCATGACACCCAACGGACTTCCATTGACCTGATATAATGAATCAACTCGAAACCCAAGAGTAAAAGCATCTTTAAAGTTCCTTTTCCATACACGTACCTTGCCATTGCTGAAGGCCACCTTGTAGCCTTTGTCTTCCATTGTCGAAATGGACGCCAGGTTCTTTTTGAAATCAGGTGCATATAATACATCTTGTAAGTGGATGGTATTACCCTGATTCAATTGAAGAGTGACATTTCCTACGCCTTTCACGAGATATTTTGAATTATCTCCAAGAACAATTTCCAGGTTGGTTTCCTTCTCTATCAGATTATAGAGAGCTTCTTTGTAACCAGTGAAGTGCCTTGAAGCACCACTATCAATAAGCCAATTTCCCAGTGAGTTCGGGGGAGCAGTAGTAGGTAGAGCTGCTGGTAGATAATATTCATCTTACTTATTGTTAATAGTGTTAGATTCATACCTGGAATTTCTTGCCTTCTTGAATGGTTGTCCTCTTCCTTGATTTCCGACACTTCTTTTACCTCTGCCATTTGACCTGCCATTCCTTTGATTGCCTTGAGAGGGATTTTGATCATCGTCCTCGTGTGAATCCCTTTTATCAGGGCACTCCCTTGCATAGTGACCTGTTTTATTGCAATTGTAACATCGTCCTTTTCTTCCACCCTTTGGTCCAGCCTTTCCTTTGAATTTAGCCCTGGAATTGTTTCTTCTTTTAGTATGAGAAGAAAAGGCAGAGGGATGACCCTTAAGTATGGGCATTTCTTGCTCTTCCATCCTCGTTTCTTCTTGAATGCATCTGACCATTAATTCCTCAAATCCAGGAATTACGTTATTGTTGAGAAGAGTAGTCTTGAATATATACCATTCAGATTGCAGTCCTCCAAGAGTTGTGAATGTCATTTCCCTGTCAGGAATTACTTCCCCAATAGATAGGAGATCGTTCTTGATCTTGGTGATCCTTAAGAAATATGCTTGCATACTCTCATCTTTGCCCTTCTTAATTTCCTTCAGCTTATTTCTAAGAAACAAGACTTGATTTGCTTCATTAACTTTAAATAAACTCACCAGTCTATCGTAGATTTTCTTAGAGGTGTTTAGCTCGGAAACATAGGCCACCAAGCGCTTGTCGATAGAGTCCCGGATGATCTTCCTTGCTTTGACTTTTCCCTTGGTCGATTTGTTCCTAGCAGTAGCGGATGCATTTGATGGAGGCTCAACAATCCCGCCTCTCACATGGTCCAACGCTTCTTTCTCTTCTAATGTTAGATCGAGAGACATCTTCCATTCGTGATAGTCAGACTTCTCACGGAGTTTGTCTTCAGCAGGGAAGTGTGTTGAGGACCCCATGATTTCTTTTTAAGATAGCCTTGCCAACCTTCTCTTCGGTGATTGCTCTTGCTCTTGCTCTTGCTTGGGCTTTGTCTTCACCTCAGCTCCGATACCATGCTAAATTATGGTATGTTCTATGCTTAGAGCAATTTACTTCTTTTCTTCTTATTAGCCATTGATTAGCAATCACATATAC
>APFE031158929.1:24085-68912 GCA_000404065.3 Pinus taeda | reverse complement strand
GGCTAGCCAGGGACAAACCCCAATGCGGGGAAACCCTTTGATCAAATCTTCTTTTATCTTCAATAGTTTAGTAGAGAGTAATAGTACAAAATCTGAATTCTGTAATTTTATATCAGCAGCAACAAACCCTAGATCAGCGAAGTTAAACTTGGTCAAACTAGCTGAAATTGACCTCTAAAATATTTGGTCAATTTCCGGTCAACTTGTCCTCGAACAGCCTGAAGAAACAGCGCTTGAACAACGTCAAAAGTTCAGTCAATTTGCAGATTTCTGAAGTCAACTGCAGCCCTAAACTAGGGCAGTCAATACCAGTCAAACCAGAGATCAGATCGCCTTGATTTTTGTGCCAAAAATTGTGGCTTGCCTAGGAGAGGCAGCCACACCCAATCCGCACTTTTGGAAGGTCAACGCTTGGTCAACGATGGTCAAAGTGATGACCTACTGCCCTAGCGTCCTCCTTTCTGCGTCTTCTTTGCCCTAGGACGTCTTCCTTTTCATCCACACATGTGAGAGAGAGAGAGGTTCCTTTTATGTGTAGGAGAGAGAGAGAGAAGATGAGTGAATTGAATTGTCCAAATGAGGAGAATGCTCCTTGTATTTATATGTAAACATTGAAGTTGAATAGACATCACTGTTGGGCTTTTGAGCCTACATAAGTTTGCTTGTCGACCTTGACAATTTGTCCATAATCAAAATAACTTCATATCTCCATAAATACTTATCGGAATCGGATGATCTTTAGATCAATCCTACACCTCTCGATGAGAGGAATCTAGGAAAAATATCAGAAGCCATAAATAAGGTGACCCACATGGAGTTTGGCCCTAGTTGCCAATTTTAACAGAAGACCTCCTTACTTCAACTTTTCCATTGAATAAGTGAATGCAACATGCACAACAAAAGAAAGCTTGGGATTCCATGCAATTTGAGCATGATGGTGGCAATTTTGATAGGTTTTAAGATTGGAATCATCTACAGAGTTCACCGCACCTTCAACATTGTCATTCAATTCTTCAATGAAATCTCTTTAGAATGTGATGTGGCAAGTTGCACCAATGTCAAGCGACTAGGTATCTTGCCAAGAGGTAAATGAAGCTTTGAACGAGTTTTCTTTTATGCTTGTATTGCAATGAGAAATAATAGCTTGAGTGGGTTTTGGAGTTTTGTGTTTTCCTTCCTTTTGTTTGTGCTTGCCTTTGATCTTCCCCTATGGGATCCTACAAGTTTTTGCTTCATGTCCATTCTTCCCACAATGGATGTAATGAAGATGTAATTTCTCACAGGGATTATGCCTACACATAACTTTGAAATGCTTCATTTTAGTTACATTTGTTCTTTTAGCAGCTACCTTTTGCTAGTGACCTTGAAACTTAGATTCATTCATTAAAATGGTATTTATGTCATGTAACTCTCTATGCATGTAGTAAATTCCAAACTCAACCGACACCAAGTATAGAATAGTTAATAAAATATAAGAAAGCCACCCAACTTCACTTATATTGGTTAAACACTTTGTCCAACCATTCTTAATCATATATTCTAACAACGTAGGAAGAGAAGCATACAAAGACATGGCTTTCATAGTCACTGTTAACAAGAAGATTGGTTCTTCTAAATGTGTATTATCTGTAGGGATGTAGACGTTGTGCTTCTAGTAATTAATATAAAAGGACCGAAGGCCTCCCGATACAAAATACATAACAATTCCAACAATATAGTCACGAAGCCATATTTGCAATAGGTAGTGATGATCAAATGCTTCGAGGCAATAACAATCCAAGCAACATGTTTTGGACAAGCTGATATCTTTTGTAAACAATTGCAAGTACTTGCTACTTTGTTTGCCGCTTATGTTGAAATCTTTGCTTGGGATTGAGTCAGTGGAGATATTTAATGACTGAAGAAAGCAATGAAACAAAAAGTAGGAGAAAGGTTGTAACAAAAAAATATAGTTTTGTGATTGATGATTTGGGCCCTCGCACCAATTTGGGCAAATGAGTGTATATATCAAATTTCGAAGATTTAAGTCACGAAGAAGAAGCATGGATGGTATAATCACGGGTTTGTATCTCCAAGATGGTTGTTATTACATTCTTTACCTAAGTTAGGTCTGAACGACCACCAATCTTTGAAATTGTTCTGGAGTCTTAAGGATGGATCTTCTTCAAAGATGCTTAAAAACATATTTTCTTCCACCATCATCACTCCACTTATGAACAAATAGTTTAAAAATTGGTCACAACTACCTACCTAGATTATGTGGAAGAAATATTGGAGCATGAGTAGTAGAAGAGATGACATCGTCCCTACATTGAGGGTTTCGTGGTTCGAATACTCACACTCATATGACCTTTGCAATGAACTTGGCTTTGTGGCCTCTGCCTGTTATCTAGCATGAAGCAAGGCTCCACGCTTTGAAACTATCGAAGGAAACAATCAGGGAGAATGGAAGCATCTCTAGGTCATGGAGGTATCAAGAAATAACCCACTCTGATACCATTGTTAGGCATGGGGATTGGATAACAACATAGATTGTGTTTTTTATTAATATGAGCCGTTCATAAATACGTTGATGAGATGTCCCTTGGTTTCATCTTTTGAGACCTTTACTGACTCTTGACCTTTGCCTATGACTCTTCATATTCCTAATTTAATATTTAAAACACTATTTATAAATACCACAATCCCAGGGATTAGGTGTCCAACAGTTGCCATGTGGATAGTGGAGTGTCTTAATAGAATTTTTTTTGTAAGCTTCACGAAAAGAATTGGGTATACATGTGGAATTAAGTGACCGTTCTACCTCTCCAATGGCTGGAATCAATGCCAACTCTTTCAAGATGCCTTTAATTGATGTTCTTTTGTGCTTGGTTTAACAAAGATTCTCTAATCTATCTTTAGCAATTACATATCTAAGATATAAAGTTGAATTTATGATCAGCCATGCATAATAAGATATTTAAGCCAAGAACACCTCTAGTTCTTGCTCTAAGGAGTTTGTGAAGGAGGTGTTTATAGGCTTTTGTTGATACTACAAAGCATGAGGCTTTGGTGAATGATTGTGGCAAGTTGTGCAAGCCATGACACAAGTATTTTGGTCACTTGCACTATGCAACTTTTATGCTCTTGAGAGATGTACAAATTGTCAGATTTCAATATAGAGCAACACATTGTTTGTAAAGCATGTGCACTTATTAAGCACTCCAAGACAAATTTGCCATTTCGTGAGCATATTTTAAGAGAGATCCTTGACTTGATACACTTAGATATGTGTGGGCCTATGACTTCCTCTTTTTAAAAAAAAGTAATATTCATTATGTTTCCTTCATTGATGATTCCTCTCAAAATATTTGGATTTACTTTTGAAAAGTAAGGATGGAGTGCTTAGTAAATTCAAAGGATTTAGAGCCTTGGTTGAAAACCATATATAGAGTATCAAGCTATGTTGCAGGAAACATGGGGGGGAGGCCCGTTTCCGGCTGGAAACTGGGACGAAACACATTTCCGCGTTTGGTATGGCCGTGAAACGCGTTTCCGGCCATACCACCACGTTTCTTGAAATGGAAACGTGGGTGTTACGACCGGAAACGCGTTTCACAGCCGTACAACCCACGTTTCCAAAAATTCATGTGTTTTTTTTTAATTTTTTTTTTGTGCACAAAACTACAGTGAGTCCAAGACATGCTTGAAGCCCACTAATGGCTGTCCATACATGAATTCAGCATTATTCTGGCTGGAAAAGATACAGGAGCAAACAAATTTCTGTAATTAACCACTTGCCTCATTTTAAGACTCCAAAGACAAGTTGAACCGAATTTTATTGAGCCATCACACTGATCTAGTGTACAGTATGTGTAACTAAAAACTGTCCTAAAAGTTCAAAGCAATGACCTTTTGTAATTTTGTTCATATTTAATATCTGTTCTTGCTGTGCACCTTAAACTCTCTGCAATATCTGTTCATGCTGTGCACCTTAAACTGTTTGCAAACCAATGACAATGACATTTTCCAGATTTGTTATCAGCTGTAAACATGAATATACAAATGCTTAGTATAGGGTTCTAGGCCAAGATTTCCCAACAGGGTGCATGTACAACCAATGTTTTTCCTTTTCCATGCATCAGTTGGGTATGTTTCATAGATAAGGATGTAATTAGATATAATTGCACAATGTATAGGAATCTATCATCATGTCAATACGAATTCTAATTCTATTCCTCAGACCAAAACCTAGTATGGACCATAGGATTGAATGATACTTAGAGTTCTTTCCATTAATGAACAAAACATGCTTGTTTACAGTCACTCTATAAGAAAGCCAGGTATAAGAATTACTTGGTTTAATCCTAAGGAGCAATGATGATGGACATGTTATGGTGCGGGAATCCCTCTTCTAGCCAAAGGTAGCCTTATAAGAGCTACCAAAAAACTTCCCTTGCCCATTCATGGAACAAATCACAAAACAGTTGCACGAAGGATCTCTAACTCTGAGTTTACTAAATACTCGTACTGCAAAGCAGATGGATCAGAATATGTACAAGAAGACAAAATTTCCAAACAATGGTCAACCCAAGATCAACTTTACTATCCAAATGGCTACAAAGTTAACTTCAATTCAATGTTCCATAGAAACATGGAGATGTCGTTCTTGTACAAAATAGTTATGTGATATATACACTCTTTTTTGTGAACATACTCTATTTTAAGAAGCAAAGCCTATCTAATTTATAATGTATCATTAATGCTTTATGATTGCACAAATATATAATAATTTTTAAATATTTTTAATATATATACATGTATATATATATATATTCGCATTTCCTCGTTTCCTCAAATTTGGGGAGGTCACGTTTCGTATCGCTTCCCGTTTCGGAAACTCGTTTCCGTTTCCTCGTTTCGTGCAACTTAGGCTGCGAAAAATCCAGCAATGCAAGCATTGGGCAGCTGCTCATAACCTCCTTGAGCCTGTCAAAGGCTCGCTGCACTGTATCCGACCAACTGAATGCCCTCTTCCTCGTCAGATCTGTCAAGGGTGCAGCAAGCTGTGAGAAACTCTTGACGAACTTCTGGTAGTAAGTACAAATGCCAATGAATCTCCGAAGTACTGTCACGTTCCTCGGCTCCGGCCATTCCCTAATGGCCCTTATCTTCTCCTCGTGGACCCTCACTCCGTCCACCCCTATGATGTGTCCCAAGTACAACATCTCCATCAACCCAAACTCACACTTGGAGAGCTTGGCATAGAACTGTTGCTCCTGCAAGATGCGCAACACTATCTCAATGTGCTAGAGATGCTGCTCCCAAGTCCTGTTGTAAATGAGGATATCATCAAAGAATACCAACACAAACTTCCTTAAGTGACTACAGAAGATGTGATTCATGCAGGACTGGAATGTAGCTGGGGCGTTGGTTAGCCCGAAGGGCATCACCAAAAACTCAAAGTGCCCATAGTGACACCTGAAGGCGGTCTTGGGAATGTCCTGCTCCCTCACGCGAATCTGATGGTACCCAGATCTCAAATCAATCTTTGAGAAGAACCATGCTCCTTTCAACTCATCCATCAACTTATCGATCCTGGGTATGGGGTACTTTTTTTTAGGGTCTTCTTGTTCAGGACCCTGTAGTCAATGCACATCCTCAATGTGCCATCCTTCTTCTTCACCAACACCACGGAAGAAGAAAAAGGACTCGTGCTCGGCCGTATGTGCCCAAGAGCCAGCAACTCCTGAATGGCCCGCTCAATCTCAACCTGATAGGCCTTGGGATGCCTATAGGGGGTAGTAATCACTGCCTGTATGCCCTGCTCAAGCTCAATGGTGTGCTCAAACCCCCAGTGCGATGGCTGTCCCAGTCAAGGATGGACTGTATCTCTGGGTGCACCATCTGCCCTGTAGTCCCTACCTCTGATGCACGCAGCTCCACTGCCCACTCTACGTCTCCCTTCCGAAAGACTGCCTCCATCCGATGAGCTGAAACAGTCTGAGGCGGATATGTGTGCTGTCACCGTATCTTCTCATGCCTCCTTGTCTTCTCATCATCCCACTCCATCTCTAGGGCCTTCCAATCTGTCGTGACCTTCCCTAGAGTGATAAGCCACTGAACACCCAGTACCATGTTGGTATCCGGAATATTGACCACGAAAAAGTGGTTGGTCAGTGTGTAGGTGCCCATCGTCACTGATAACTCTGGAACATAACGAGCACACACCATGGTCTGATCTCCTGGGACCAAAACTGAAAACCCATCGAAGCTCTCTGTCTGTATACCTCTCCGCTCAACCATTTGTGCATCGATGAAGTTGTGGGTTGCCCCACTGTCAACCAAAACTGAGACTCACTGGCCACGTACTGTCCCCCGTACGCGCACCGTCAAATACATGAGAACTCCTTGCAATGTTGCAAGGGCCCGTCCGGTAGGTGCAAAAGCTGCACCACCTGCTGCTGGTGATGGAGGTCGCAAAGGATCCCACGCGGCATGGCTATCTCCTGCCTCCACATCATCCTCATCATCCTCTTCCCCGCTGCTCTCGGAGAAGACCTCAATAAAATGTGCTTTGCCAGCAGCACATCTATGTCTCAATGCCCACGGCTCTTGACAGGTAAAACACAACCGCTTCTTCTTCAGCTCCCTCCTAGCATCATCATCAATCTGTGCTCGTCCTGGATTCCCCTTTGGAGGCGAAATCCTCACATCCTTCCCCTTAGGCTGGAAAGCCTGTCGTTGGGGGTAAGGTGTCCGCGTCCTGGGTAAGACATCCTGTAAGTCCCGGGTCCTACTAATAGCATCCTGAAGTGTGGCTGGTCTAGCGGATCTGACTAGACCCAGAAGTGGCTCTGCTAACCCCTCAACATACATGTAGAACCTCCATGCCGCGGATAGATCTGGCACCATCACTGAAACCCGCAAGAAGTCTGCAATGTAGGTCTCTGGGTTCCCAGTCTGTTTGAGCCTCGTCGGCTCAACAAAGTGTTGTTCCGGATCCCTCCTGTCAAACCTCTCCATCAATCTCCTGGTGAACTCGGCATATGTTGTCACTGTGGAGTGTCCGAGTGTAACCAACCCATGGAACCACCAATCTTGGGCCTTACCATCCAAATGTAATGTCGCCACCTTGATGGCCTCTGTCTCCGACGTCTAGTTAAGCTGGAAATAAATGTCCAGCTTCTCCACCCAAGATTTTTCTGAACTATTTGATGAACCATCAAACGTAGGCAAGTGGAATCTACTAGATGTGCGGTGGGTGTCTCCATCATGATAATGCCGGTATCGTCTGTGATGGTTGCAGGGTCTACTATCCCGTTGGAGCTGAACAAAGTCTCTGAATGAAAGAGCATCCCTGCACTCCTGCCCATAGGCCTGGTACTCTGCAAAATAATCGCCCATGTGAACGGGCTCTACCTCCTGCTGGGCTCCGGCCCCCGTGTCTGCTCCTAGGAAAGTGGGCATGGTAGAGCGTGTAGGGGCATGTGAGGCCATCTGCTGAGTAGTATCACGATGAGTGGCACCCTGCTCTGGAAAATGGTGGGATGTACCCGATCCCTCACCAGCCTGGAAAACCCGTGGGTTCTCACGCGGTCTAGCCTCCACTGCCGTGAATCTCTACCCCATCACCTCGATCTGCCTCGACATATCCTATACTGATTTGAGGAGCATGTCCGCAAATCTCTTCCCGTCCTCATCTGCCATCGGATCCTCCTGCTCTGCATCCACCACAGGCTTCCCCTGTTCTGCGTCCACCACAAGCTCCTCTTATTCTCTGTCAACCACCCGAACACAGTCTCCCTCTCCGTAGGTGTTCTCCAACCTACACTCAATATCTCTGTATTTCCTACCTCTATAACAGATGTAGGGCTTCTCCCTCGGTGTCATAGACTGCTAGCTCCACAGGCTGAGCCAGATCTATGCTCTGATACCACTGTAATATCCTGTTTCAGGGATATTCCCCAAAACCCCAGTAAACTCCAACCAAATACATACAAGTGATATAGTCACCGAGAAGCTCAAGTGATATAAATAACAGTGATGCAACATACAATAATGTAAACATGGAATACAAGCAGATACTCAAGAAATGCAGAGAGAAATGCTAAGCCATTTTATTATACTGAGTAATGGAAAGAGTACAAGAGGTGATCAAAAAGATGGCACCTCAACTTGCACAAGGCAAGTGAAGAAATACACCCAGAATAGTAAAGAAATGGCCTCTCTCTGAACTGCGTCCCCGCTGCTGGAGGACTGTTGTGCTGCTGCTACTACATGGAATCAAGTGAGGATTTGGGGTTGTTCCCCTCCTCGGAAAATGCTAAAACTCTAGAATCAACCTCTGCTCAATAAACCCAAAAAAACCCAGAAAGCTTTTCTCCAATAGCTGACCCCCGAAAATCACCCCCTTGGGGATTTGCGTTGTTCCTCCAGGCTTTGCGCTACCACTGAATAGAACCCTCTAAAACTCTGCGCGAAACTCTGCCAAAATCCTCCAATAAGCAAGAACTGATCCCTTGCTCAATCTCCCAACTCAAATCCTCCGCAAAACCCCAATCCGAAACTCCTGCTAAAAGCAACTACATCCCTCTCTCAAGACTACGCAGTCATAAAATGCTCAACTCCTCCTCAACTCCAAAGATCAATCCTCCTGCAAAAGACTGCTGAAAACTACCTTGCTCGAGCAGGCACTCTAAGTCCCCCGGGGCTAAGGGTGAGATCTCCAAACAGAGACACTCGATGCACTAAACAGTGCTGCAGATAGGCTAAACAGCCAGTGTGCTCTAAGTCGGAGTGACTAGCTCAAATGCACATAATCGAATGCCAAAATGAGGAGGCTCCTCTCTCCTTTATAGCGTTAGCCTCTCTCAAAACCCTAAAGTCACCTCCTCTCACATAGCCATCTCCTACCACGTGCTCCTCTCCATCTGCGCAGTCCCTCCAAGTGTTTATGTGGGCCCCCTTCTCTACGTGGTTCTATGGCCCCCTTGGCTCCCCTTTAAGTTACAACGTTGTGCTACTAGGGAATGACTTTATTCTAAAAGTGAGTTATGTCCCCCTTTCCTCACCTTTTTATTTATAAATAACTATAGAAGGCAAAATTGAGCAAAATCGAATATTCCAATTAGCCATGGCTAAATTAGGAATATTACATTCAACCTTGAATCCAAGAGTGAATGCATCTCTTGGGTTCCTTTTCCAAACACGAACCTTCCCATCAATGAATGTCACCTTGAAACCTTTATCTTCCATCGCAAAAATAGAGATCACATTCTTTTTCAAATCAGGTACATACAACACTTCTCGTAAATGAAGGGTTTGACCTTTACTTAAGTGAAGAGTAACAGTCCCAATTCCTTTCACAGGATAAGTGTCATTATCCCCAAGTATAATCTCCATATTCATCTTCTTTTCAATCAAGTTTGAGAGAGCCTCTTTGTACCGAGTGAAATGCCTTAAGGCATCACTATCAATCAACCAATTATCTAATATATCCGGAGGAGAGGCCGCGGTGAGGGCAGAAATAAGATAAAATTATTTTTGCTTTTCACCAACATTAACTTCTTCATGCCTGGAGTTTCTCGACTTCTTGAGAGGACAACCATTTCCATTTTGAGCAATGAGAGCATTCCTCTTTCCTTTGTTGGTGAACCTATTGTTCCTTCAATTGCCATTTCCCTTGAAGTTGTTGTTATGATTGTCATCATCTTTTGGAGTATCCTTCTTGTGAGGACATTCTCTAGCAAAGTGGCCAAACCTGTTACAATTGAAGCATATTCCTTTTCTTCTTTCTTTGAACCCTGGCTTGAACCCTTGACCTTGTCTTCTTGGACCAGCATTGTTTTTCCTCTTAGCATGAGCAGAGAAGGCGGTAGGATTGTTTCCATTGGAGGGCTTGTTTCTTTCCATCATCCTTATTTCTTCTTGAGTGCATCTAGCCAATAATTCATCAAATCCCGGAATCCTGTCATTGTTGAGAATGGTAGTGTTGAACACATCCCATTCTCTTGTAAGGCCTCCAAGTGCAATAAGAGTGAGCTTCCTGTCACCAATGACTTCTCCAATAGATAGGAGATCATTCTTGATCTCGATAATCCTCATGAAGTAGGATTGAATGGATTCTCCTCTATCCATCTTGATGTCTTTCAACTTGTTCTTGAGAAAGAGAACTTGATTTGCATTATTTAATTTGAACATCCCAACTAGCTTGTCATACATCTCCTTAGATGTTTCTAAATCAGAAATATAGGCAACCAAAGGCTTGTGAATAGAACCAACAATAATTTTCTTAGCTTTAACCTCACCTTTCTTGTACTTCATTTTTGCAACTGCGGATGCATTTGAAGCAAGCTCCACTAGTCTTCCTTTGACATAGTCCATGGCATCATTTTTTTCCAATGTCAAATCTAGAGACATCTTCCATGCATGAAAGTCGGATTTGTCCTTAAGCTTATTCTCAGATTTGAAATAGGATGTAATCGTCATTGGGACTAGTTCCAAGTTCTTGTCCAACAACTTCTCTTAGTGATTGCTTTTCCTCACTCTTGCTTGGACTTTGTCTTCACTTGCCTCTGATACCATAATTTTAGATAGCAATGGTATGTTCTATGCTTTAACACAATTTACTTCAATATTCCTTATAAGCCCATTGACGATTTCGAATTATTTCCAGTAGCAATCACATTAACCTAAACACATTGATAGTAAACGCAGATAGAACATAAAAACATGTGCAAAAGACAAGCCAAGGCAAGAGGACACAAGATTTGGCAGATGCCAGGGAAAAACCCCAATGTGGAGAAAACCCTTTGATCAAATCTTCTTATTATTATTCAATAGTTCAACAGACAGAGAGAGTACAAATATCAAATTTACTTGCCCAAAACAGTCCTATCAAAATCAGCAATCAACAACAGTCAACTGCAGCCCTAACTAGAAAGTCGATGCTGGTCAAAGCAGCACCAAAATGTCCTCCAAGCAGCTCGATCAATAGCAATTCAATTCGTTCTTCCAGGAGAGTCAAAGTGAGTCCAAAACAATTTGGTCAAACCTAGTCAAAGGAGATAGAAAACATTGTTGTAAATTGTGGTCAAATCCGAAGTCAACCCTGGTCAAACTGTCCCAAACTCCTCGATATCTATGCCAATAAATGCAGCCTCCAAGATCAAATTTGTGCCCTCAAAATCGAAGTCAACAAAGGTCAAATGAGCCCTAGTCAACGCTGGTCAATGCTGGTCTGTTTTCCTGAAATTCGACCTGTTCTGCCCCAGAAAAATTTGGCCTCCTGCAACACGTGTGAAGTAGAGAGAGACTACCTCCAAGTTGTATGAACGAATCAAGAGAGTTGAGAGAGAGATGTGTGATGTAATGAGTGACGTCCAAATGAGGAGAGAGGTCACTCCTATTTATACAAATCGTTGAGGGTGTGGAGACACATCTCTTGGGCTTCATTTGACTGAGGCCGACCTTGACAATTTGTGCATGAGAGAGAATAAATTCAAAATTCCACTTTTGCTTGTCAGAATGAGATGATCTTTATTTCAAAATTGGACCTCTCAAGAAAAGGAATCCAATACAATAATCATCTACCTCATATGAGCTGTCCTAAGGTGGATTTGGCCCTAGTTCCTTCTTGTGTATTGAACTTGTTGAGTTGGTGATCAAATAGATCGAACTGCACTTGCATATATATCCTCTTTTGTGGATCGAATTGTCCTCTTGTAGGCCAACTTCATCAGGGAAGGGCCGACTTGGTGTGGAGATGACAAATTACATATTTAACTAAATAATTATTCTTTTTACATGATTCAAAAGCCCAAGAATGGTCTCATTAAATGGACAATGACTCTAATGACTCAATATAAAACCTAGAAGTCATCAATGGGGACTTTGACCTATAAAAAGATGACCCAAGCATGAAACCCATGCTTTAATAAGTCATTGTAATAATGATAATTTTTTCTTTTTCATTCTTTGATAGATACATTTCATAATGACTCAAATATGAAAACCGAACCTAGTTACATTCTTCAACAACAAGGCTACCAGGACCTTAGTGGCCCTGCTAAAAAAATTAGTAACATGACCAATTAGAGCCAAATTCTCGTCACTTCCCTTTTTGTTGGCTTTTGACTCTATCTGAGTCTTCTCCTTGATACAATCATATCACAATTTCTCGAGTTTGGAAGCTTCTCCTGAGCACAAACTCCCTGGACAAATGGTACGTCTATAAGTGGCAAGAAATTTTAAAAGTGAACAAAAGAAAAGTTTTGGTATGTCTGTAAGTGGCAAGCAATTTTAAAAGTATGCATAAAATAAAAGTTTTGAAAGTTATCAAACATCAAATATGATGGCCTGGTATTAATATTAGACACTTTTTACCGGGAAAAATACAAAACTTTTCAACGTTGCCAATTTTCAACTATTATGGGACCTAACCCATCTAACAAAAAATTATTTCTTATGGAAACAGCATTGTTCGACAACATTTCATTGGTTGTGTCTTTTATTCAATTTGGACGAAGTTTTATTTAGCTCAGATTTCACTGTCCACCATTTTGCCATGTTTGTAATTTTAGAAATGATGTAGATAATCTTCAAGTTGAGGCTAAAGTGTATATGCTAGCCCTCCTTGCTTATGTAGGCAGGGAGCTCTTATCTGAAGGCTCTTTTGCCCCTAGATGTGATGATCTTGATGTACGTGTATTGATTGATAGTGTATTATATGTAGCATTTTCAACTAATAAAAAGGTCATTTCCTCTTTGTTCATTTGAGGAGCAGAGGGAGTGAGATTACTGGATATTTTGATTCTTGAAGCCATACGACAATTCTTAAATCATGGCACCCTTTTTTTTATGCCGCTTCTTAGAAGAAACAGAAACTGTACAAAAAGAAATTGCACAAGGATAGCATGATTCCGAGTGCTAATATCTTCATTTACAGGAATAAAAAACTAGTAAAAGTTTGTGTCACCAAAACTTTGTTACATTCAAAATGAATATAAAATGAGTTTCAACCCTCAGTTGGCTACGATTCTAATAACCAAAGGATTCAAAAGATGGAGAATAGGAATAATACTTTGCCTGTCAAGATGATGACACCAATCTCAACATCATTCCGTGCATCATTCAGAGCTCGTGTCATTTCTTTCAGTGTTTGTGGTCGGAATGCATTTCGTTTGTCAGGTCTATTTATCGTAATCTAGAGATAAAGAACACAGTTAGCTAAATCAATCTGACTCGTGTACCATATCAATGAAAATTCTCTGAAGCCATGTCCAAAATACAACTGCAACTAACCATATATTTTATCACTTGCGACGTAAACTATTTTGTCAAGATTCATGAGATAAAATAGCAGAATGATATTGTAGAAATTTAACATTCCTTCACATGTCCAATGACAAATCTCATTATGAGTTAGATCCATACAAAAGTGAACTAAAAGGAGTTTCACTGGGTTAAAGTTGCAGTAAGACTCAGCATATGTATGAAAGTCTGGATGCTATAAATGACAAGTCAAGACAATCCCAATGAAATAATATTTCAAAAGAAACAAGAGCTTCTAATCTCTATAATTATGTAACTTTACATTGACAACATTTTTTATAACAAGCATGGTCAAAAGGATGAGACAACAGAAGGGGTTCTCCTTGCCATCCAAATTTTAAGAATCCTAAGTAGCCTCTCGAACTAATATGTTTACAAGTTATTAGGAAGCATATAATTGTTGTCTTCAAAAAATTTGTAAATTGTGAAACAAGAGTGTTACAAGACATGATTCAATATAAAAAATAGAAAAGAAAAAAAGAATCAAGTCATGGAAGAAAATGTGTAGCAGAATAAGTGTTAAAGAGACCAAAAAATCAACCACATTTTTTTGCAGAAACTACAATGTAAAAACCTTTGGGCCACCAGTAGAAGCCTCCAGAAGGAAAATGCAAACCAAACACTGGTCCTGAGACAAGGCCAGAACTCCCTTATTGCATGTGCAGTAAAATTCACACAAGCTTCAAGAGTGACACACAAGGCTGAGTAATACATCATTTACAGATTATTTAAATCCGTACCCATGTGCATTTACACTGATCTTGCAAAAATAAGAAAACAGGATACATGAACCCAATCGTAAATAAATGGGTCAATGTTGGATCTTAAAAGTAACTGCATGTTCTTGATAAACACAAGAAAGTGGACAGAATATGAAACGATATTATATCAATGCTACAATGTATATACAACAAGACTAGCACGAGGTGGGCTACTATAATGTACCCAATACCCTTTCACACCAATTTCAGACCAACTTTGTTGCTCAGATCCCATATCACGGAATTTCCTATCATGATACCTTTCCTCACTGTCCTACTCCTAATGAATTAACATATGCAAGCACTATAATGCAGGTTTATAAAATATAATTAAACCATTCAGCAACCATGACACCATAAATTAAAAATGCAGACTTAAACTTGCAAACAGACTTGAACAAACTGGAAACTAATATAAATCATAACATAAACAACATTAATTCAGTATAATCACAAGTCATAAACACTTATCTTTCTGGGGATAATCCAACAAATGGCTACAAAAGAAGGACGTTCCACCCAACCATAAGTTCCCTGCTACACCAAATCTCCTTGCAACATAGGCCAAACCCGAGATGAGGCTATGAATCCACAAGGGTGAACTTACCTATGGTTGGTTCTAACTATCTCCACAAACCCAATTACCAGGTTCACAATCAATTTTCTACCTACAACAGTCCCAATCCACAGCCCTCTTTCCCCATCAGCCTACACAACACACAAGGAATGTGATCCCCTTCTATACTCAGCAATTCCTTGGGCTATCCCACTTCCCTCCAATGCTCCAGCATAGGCTGGCCAGAAAATCTCACTGCTCAGATTCTAGGGATCTCAACTATAGATCAATTTCTCAATGACAGAAATTTCCATTACATGCATCTTCATTTCCTTCATAATTCTCAGTTGTAATTCGGAATAAATTCTACAACAATTCTATGGCCACTTACACTGAGAGAGAACTCTCCCAAATTTCCCCTACATGATGGTAACTCAAGCTCTCTCAAATTTCCCCTACATGATGATAACTCAAGCTCTCCCAAATTTCCCAGCCAAATGACAACTTGAACTCTCCCAACAATTCATAATTTGAATTCCACCACCAAATGATAACTCAAATAGAATGGAAATTTGAACCAAAACGGCAGTTTGAATAGAATGGTCACTCAAATATCCCGGTAACTCGAAATCCCTAATAATTCAAACTCTCATGTAATTCAGACTACCCCCCAAAAACGTCAAACTCTCTCTCTTCTCACGTTGCCAAAAAAGGCATAGGGTAAAATTGCATGCCATGAAGGGGCCACATATCTCTATAACTCCTTCATGCAATTAATCCCTAGTTTAGAATCAAATAAAGCATTGATTAAAGAGCATTAATTAAAAAACAATGAGGAAGAACTGCCAAATCACTGAGTATCTACAATGGTGTCTCCTACATCTACCCATCAACCTTTTCTTATGATCTCTAGTTGGGACTCCAACGGGAACGATTAAAACTTAATCGATGGTGGAGATCATCTCCAAGTCGATCCGTGTGAATTTCTAAATGATTCACATCTTTCTCAATTAATTCCTATTACTTAACCACTTTTCCTAAGTTAGACAAGAAATTTTTAATTGAACCATCTCTAGGTGGAATTTCCAAAAACAATTTCTGGGTTTTGGAGAACTCGTGTTTTAGCCTCTCCACAAAGTCTCGAGACTAGAACACCATTTGATACTACAAAAACTAACACTCCCTCTTAACGAAGGAGGTGTCCAGTGTTGAACTGCTACAACACCTTGTTTATGCATTGTTGATTTGGGTAGCATTTGATGTGCTCTAGCTCCGAAATTTTGTAGAGGGCCTAGAACACATGAGATCTCCAAGACCCAGAAATCGTATGGAGAAATTCCACCTCAATGAGGAGTTATTAAAATAGTTAATATTTTTAATGAGTTCCTAAGTCTAAACTTAGGAAAATAAAAATATTAATGGGTATTAATAAGAATATGGGTGAGAAACTTCTAAGTGACGAGGATCAAGTCTGTTTTAATTGTAGTCGTTGATTAGGGACTTAATCTCGGTCGTTGATTCATCAACAGGAAAAGTATAAGAGGAGGCTTGAGGGTCAGTTGGAGATACACTGGAGAGATCAAAAAGTTCGATTTTTCTGGGGCGAGGTTTGCTGAGAAAGTCGAACAAGTGATCTGTTGCAGCAGAAGGGCAGGGATAGTTGAGGTTGGAGGATCTTCTCTAGGACCTCGAATACACAGCAAAAAGAGGCAGAGAGACGCTAGAGGAGGCAGCACAAACCCAAGGAGACTAACACTGGGCCAGGAAGGGCCCACGCATTTCCAGCACTGGGGTAGAGCCACCCTCCAGCAGAAATCTGAATTCAACCGGGGAGCAGCAAGATCAGTCGAGAAGGCTAACATCAGAGCTTCAGGAGGCAGAGGAGGTAGCATATGCTGATGCAGTGTCGCAGTGTGCTCCACGCAGGCCCACGCAGCTACTGCAAAGGGGTAGCACAGTTGTAGCCGGGGACAGCCAGTCCAATTGCCGGAACAGAGAGATTTTGCTGGGTGAAGTGAGGTAATCTCACTTAGGTTTCTGCCAGTATATTTTTATCTCTGTAACTAGATAGCCGAAGGGAATCCAGAGTTGTATTCAGAACTACTGCTTAATAATAGAAAACCCTCAGAGTTGTTGCATCGATTTTCCTGCATTGGGTTTTTTTGAGGACAATTGTCCAAAAATAACGATGTCCCTTGTGTATTTGTCTCATTCTATTTCTAGTTCATAATTTGTATGTATGTGTAGTCTGCAATAGTGTTTCCATCGTTGTTTAATAATTAAATAACTTGTTGAATGTAAAACCAAGTAGGAGATGATAAACCAATGATTACAATAGGATTTTTGATGTGTAGATTCATAAATGTTCACATGCATCACCTTCTATACACATTGTTGATGTTTGCCCATTGTGACTGCCCATCACCACCCACCAACCACTGCACAACTCTAACATTGCATCTATGCTACTACTGGCACTACTATACTATTGCCAACTTTGCATCTGCACTGCAACTCCCTCTCAATTGTTGTTGTTGCTACTGCAACTGAGAATCATCGAACGTGCTCTAACCTTGCTATTGAAACGGGTTCTCCACCATACCCATCTATACTCTAAAATAGACGAACTTAACTCTCCCTAGAGCTTTTGTGAGTATAGCTACAACCTGCTCATCCGAGGAAACATATTGTAGTTGGAGTCTGTTGGACTGCTCCACGTTGCACACAATCTCTGATGAAATGACATCAAATATCTATGTGTTTCAACCTATCATAAAAAACTGGATTCTCAGAGAGCTTGATGCAACTCTGATTATCACAGTAGACACTTGTTGCCTCCATCCTCTGCCTGAACAAGCTTACCAGTAGCTTCCAAAGCCATATAGCTTCGCACGTCGTTGTGCTAGCCACCATATACTATGCCTCTACAGAGCTCAGTGCCACTGACTTCTACTTCCTGCTGCACCAAGAAACCATCCCTGATCCAACACTGAAGTAGTAACCTGAGGTACTTTTCCTATCCACTGCACTGCCTGCCCAATCTGCATCTATAAAGCTACATAATCTGACGTCATCCCCTTGGGTATATTTCAACCCATACTCTATTGTGTTGTGTACATACCTCAAAATGTGCCTCGTTGTTATCCAATGTACCCTCTTTAGTTCCACCATAAACTGACTAAGGTTATTGACTGCGAAGGAGATATTTGGCCTAGTGTTGACCAGATACATGAGAGAACCAATGAATTGTACAAGGTGGGGTCAACATCCTTGTCATCGACGCGTCTATCTTCTTCCATTTGGTGATCATGGGTGTAGGTATGGGTCTACAATCCTACATTTTGAATCTCTTCAGAATATTTGTCCAAGGAAGATTTGGTGATCATGGGCGTAGGTATGGGTCTACAATCCTGCATTCTGAATCTCTTCAGAATATCTGACCAAGGAAGATTTCTTCATCCTTCTATGACACTCCCAATCCTAGGAAATAGTTCATCAACCCCAAATCCTTTATATCAAATTCTACTGCTAGGTTCCTCTTGCAATCCTCTATAAGCCTTGATGACCTTGTCAAGAAGAGATCATCCACATACAATACTAGAATGAGTGGCTCATCCTATACCATCAAATAGTAAAGGTTGGGATCTACAACACTCTTGATGAACCCCATCTACTGCAAGTAGTTGTCAATCCAACCATGCCATGCCCTGGGAGCCTGCTTCAGTCCATATAGAGCTTTCTTCAGTCTGCACACATGAGTGCACCTCTTATGAGTCTCGAAGCCCTCTAGTTGCTCTATGTACTCCTCCTCCTCTATCACCCCGTTCAAGAATGTTGTCTTGACATCTATTTGGTGAATCTACCACCCCATCTGAGTTGCTAGGGATATAATTGACCAGATAGAAGTGTGTCTGGTAACTGGGGTAAAGTTCTCCTCATAATCTATCTCTTCTTTTTGTGCATACCCCTTTGCCACAAATCCAACCTTGTACTTCTCCACATTGTCGTATGCAGCGTACTTGATCTTGTAGATCTAACGAGAACCTAAAACTGACTTGTCCTTAGGCCTCGACACTACCTCCCAAACATCATTCATCATGATAGAGTTGTACTCCTCTACCATGGCATCTACCCACACCTGATGTTGTGCGGCTTCTTGAAAGCTGGAAGGTTTTGCAACCTGAGACACCAATTCTTGGTACCTGTCAGGTTGTTTGTGCTCTCTTTTGTTTGTCCTAGGAGCTCCAATGAGCTCCTCTGCATCTCTCAATGTTTGGCAAACTTCTCTATTGGTTCAACCAGCTCCTCTTCATCTTGCCTCTACTGCTTCATCTGCTATGATCTCACTGGATCCCCTGCACTTGAGGAAATGCTAGTACTGGTCATTGTACTGGATCCTTATGACTGTCCCACTAGTTTCCCCTACTGTTGGACCAATGGAGCTTCCGTTGGCTAATTATGATCATCTGCAGGCATCTCACGAGATCTCTTGAAGGCTCAATCCTCCATGAACTTTATGTCTCGTCTCACTACAATCTTCCTATTGCTAGGAATGTAGATCCTATATGCTTTTGCAGTTTCACTATACCCATCGAAGAACCCCTTCTCTGCAGTCTTATTTCATTTCGTGTGCTTCTCATCTGGCACATGGAAATAAGCAATGTTGTCAAAGATCTTGAAGCGACTAACTTCTAGTTTTTCCCTGTAAAGACTCCTTTTGGCATTTTCTTCCCCAATGCCCTATGAAGAGTCTTGTCTGAATATACATTGTTGTGTTACATGCCTCTGCCCATAGAAACCTAGGCAAATCCTGGTCATATAACATTATTTTTGCAACCCCAACTATAGTTTTGTTTTTCCGCTCCGCTACCCCATTCTGCTTTGGATTGTATGGAGTTGTCCACTCTCTTCTAATGCCTTCCTTCGCACAAAAATCTATGAATTCTTTATCAATATACTCTCCACCATTATCTAAGCAAAGCACCTTGATCTTCTTCCCTGTCACATTCTCCACGAAAGCCATAAACTCCCTAAAACAATCGAATACATCATCCTTGGTCTTCAAGAAGTAGATCCAAATTTTCTTTGAATGGTCATCAATAAAGATGACGAAGTATTCAGCCCCACTGAGAGCTCTAATGGATATCGGGCCACAAATGTCTTAGTGTATAAGTCCTAACATGCCATCTGCCCTGTTGTCACTTCTTGGAAATGTTGTCTTAGCATATTTCCCAATCACGCACCCTTTGCACACATCATCGTGTTCCATGCCAAGTTCTGGATTCGAACCCCATATACTGTCTCCCTGAGCACCTTGAGTGCTCCATGGTGTAAATATCTCATTATCCTATGTCATAGCTCATTCAGTTCCTTACCATTACTATTGTCACTACCTATTAGTGCCATTAGAGAATCAAGGTACAACCTGTGCAACCTATTGCTTCAAACTCCAATCTGTCTCACCTTCTTCTAGCTCAAGTGTTTGACAAACACCTTCTTCCCTATGAAGTGGACATCATATCCCTTATTCTGTAGCTAGGATACTGAAATCAAGTTCATACCCAATCCTGGCACATGTAGTAAATCTGTGGTGCTGGTACTTCCTCTCGACTCCCTCTGAAAATCAATGGTACCTCTCCCCACTGGAGTTCATTTCATTCTATTTCCCATCGTAATCTAGAAGTCCATCTGCTCCTCATTATAGCTAGAGATATATTATGTAACCCCTGTCATGTGAGTTGACACTCCATTGTCTATATACTAGACACCCTGTGAAGTTGAGCCTGATAAGCAAGCAAATTCGTCCTCCAATGTGGAAGACAATTCTAAAGCCTCTTGAATATCAACTTTGTCCATGGCTTTATTGAAGAATTTACTGAAGACAAATTTGTGTGCTATTCCTCTTCCATCCGGCATTGATTTTGCTACTGCAAAACCCTCTATGCCCAGACAAAAAAAATTGCTCAACGAAAATATTGATCTGCTTCACCGGAATAACTTCCCGGCTTCACTACAACCTGCTAGAACTGCAACTGGACTCTGCGAATTTTTTCATCCACCTATATTAGAAAAATCAAACCCTTCCCAGCAGTTCGAACTACCTGACCAGCTTCTGCGCAAATCTAAAAATCGAATTGCCAGACTCCCTCTGAATCTGCACAATTTCTTCCTTCCGCTTATGAGCTTCTTGTCTGATAAGATTAGATCTAATACCATGTGAAAATTTCACTACTGAAATCTTATTGCAGCAATCGGAATTAATTCTTCTAACTATAAAATTAATTATGTAGTTTACTGCTACGGCAATGCCAAATTAACCACACTGCAATCTTCACAAAAGAAATACTACGGAAATAAAAATGCTAGCACACACACAAAAATTACAACATTGTTATTTTTAGACAATTGTCCCCGGAAAAACCCAATGTGGGAAAACCAGTGCAGTAGAGAGAGTTTTCATTATTATGCAACAGTAGAATTTCTTAATACAATAAAAAGTCACCAAACTGACGATTCTACCCAAGAGAAATATTGGCAAAAATATACCGAGGGATTTTACCCTCTCTCCGAAGTTTCTAGGCACCTGACTGCCTCTGAAAAGCAAGTCATCCACCCAACTATGTGCAAGCCCTGCGTTACCTAGCGCAGACCCTCTCATGCTCAGCCCGAAACTCCTGCAAATCAAGTCGTCTTGCCTGCTGCTAACTGGGAAATTATCTCTCCGACACTCTAGAAAATATTATCGGCCTTTGGAACTGAAAACGAGCTTCTCCTCAACCAAATCGAACTACTCAATTGAGGCTCTGCGTAGCCTCCTGAAGAATAATTCCGGCCTCCTCTTTCTGTCTCTCCAGAACTAGAATCTCTTTTAGAATATTGTTCTACTGCCCCTCTGCCACCTGCTACTCGATCTACTAGTTCGATTTCTCCTGCTGAATCCCCTACACTGGAAAATCGAACAGCCCAAATCATTGAGTATTTGCACTGGTGTGTCCTCCATTTACTCAACCTCTTCTTATGATCTCCAGTTAGGACTCCAATGACCACAATTAGAACTTGATCGATGGTGGAAATCATCTCCAAGTCAATCCGTGTGAGTTTCTAGATGATTCACGCCTTTCTCAATTTATTCCTACTAATTAACCACTTTTCCTAAGCTAGACTTAAGAATTTTTAATTATGGTCAGTTAATTTAATTGAGTCGTCTCTAGGTGGAATTTCCAGAAATGATTTATGGGTTTTGGAAAACTCATGTTTTAGCCTCTCCACAAAGTCTCGACACTAGAACACCATCTAATGCTACAAAAACTAACGCTTGTGGGGTTTTGCCCTATTTTGGAGCCTATATCTTGTGTTCATTGTCCTTTGTGATCTTCTTGGTTTATGTTTTGGTAATTGCTTGATCAAAAGAACATAATAAGATTAATAGGAAGTCAAAAAACATTCACAAGCAATTATCAAGTTAGAGAAAGCAACCCTAAATTACTAGCCTATTGGTTTCTCAACATTTCGTCCTAAATAGGAATGGAGAACCTTTGATGGGCTTATATGAGGACTCGTGGTTTTAGAGCAACCTTCCTTTTGTAGGGGCGATCGCCAATGTAGCGACTAGTCCAACCCATGTCCGGTGTACCTATGTCTTTCCACATGGTTATGAGTCTATTGAGTCTGTAGGTGGCCTTGGCTTTGGTGTAGTATCCCTAAAATGTTTCTCATACATGGCAATCTCATAGTTAGCAACATTCCACGCTTCCCAAGGCAGTTCACATATTCCAATGCAAAGCGGTCTCAAAAGTGAAAAAGTCAATAGTGCCTCAGATTGTAGAGTTTGATGAGAGAATGACATGCCATGTGGAATTTTTCCATTAGGTGAAGGCATGCTCAAGGTATGACTAGTCAAAGTTAGTCAACAAGTACATCAAAGTTGCAGGTGGAAAAACATGTAGAGCATTAGGCTAATTTATACATGGATTGCATCCAAAGTGGTCTACTTAGCAAGAGGAACAAAAACCATGTTTTCGTTTTTTGAGTTCCTCAAGGACATTAGAGATCATTAGTTTGACCATTGGAGATAAAAAAATATGGTCAAAAAGTCCGATCTACTATGCATGAAAAGTCAAGGAATGGATAAGATAGTTGTTAGAAAAGTAAAGCAGGATATTTGATCCAGGTGGATGTTGATGGCCACCCACTTATCCCATTTGGACCCCCACAACTGTCTCTTTCAGTTTTTCAGTTTCCGTAATTGTAGCACAATTTACTATTTTTAGCAGTTTTTCAGGTCCTGAACTTCTGGAGTCATTTTGAGGCCCTAAACGACGTTTTTTGGGAAATCTGGAAGCAACATGGGTCCATTAACCGATTTTGCTCTTCCCAAAGTGATAGTTCTCAAATAGATCTTTCTAACAAGCTATTGTATGCGTCAAATGGAGATAATATGCCAAAGTTACGACCCCGGAAAGTTGATGTACCAATTTACCCAAATAGGGCTCACAGTTTGGCGTTTCATATTTTAGGGTTAGGTTTTTGGATGTTTAGGGTTTTCCATTGTTTCTCAACAATAAATAGGCCTTCGAGCCTCATTGTAACATAGTTCAGAGGCATGTAGCCGCCACATCTCTTCTCAGAGATAAGCTACAATCGCCCTAGCTGGTTTATTTCCAATTCTGTTTGTATGCATATTTCAGTATTTTACATTAATGAAATAAAGTATTATTTCCGATGCATCTCTGTGTCTATGGTTATCTCTATAATTTGTTGTGTTCTAGTTTAAATTCGGATTAGTGGTATCGAATCGGTCTGCTTTTCCTCTGTTTTTCTTTGCATGTCCCCAACGAGGTCGGGATATAAGGAGTTAGAGCTTGAACTGGTCGAACCTTTGCAAGACCAGCATCGCAATCCCGACGGCCTCCCATGGCGGATGAAAAGAAAGACGAGGGGGCAGGAGATCCTATCAAAATCTTGCTCGAAGAAGCCCTCGAGCGGCAAAGGAACGCAATGATGGATAGTTTTACGCAGATCCTTCAACGACTACCCAGAGGCGACGCATCGGCTTCCAACAGCTACTCTGGAAACGCCACACCATTTAAGGTACAAGTTAATTTTGAAATTCCCATCTTCGAGGGTCAAATAGACGCAAATGTTGTAGATAAATGGTTAAATCTACTAGATGGGTATTTTTTGTTCATGAATTTTCGAGTCGGAAAAATATTGTTTTCGCTCTTCTCAAAGCAGCCCCCCACGTCAAGGACTGGTGGGAAACCTACTGCGAGTAGAAGAATGAAAGTACATGCTCACTATTTTTAGCTGCATCCACTTGGGATTCATTCTAGGATGCTGTTAAGGAGCAGTACTACACTGTCAAAAAGCTGAGGACAAATACATCAAATGGACCACATTGCAGCAGGGAAGGGACCAAGATGTGCTGGAGTTCACGAACATTTCTCATACCCTTCGCACACAGTTGGGTATCAAAGATTCTGAGCTGCATTTGGTACTCAAATACCGCGGCTGCCTCAACAGATACATCCAGGAAGAGATGGAATTCTTGAACATCTCCTCGCTCGGCACAGCATACCAATACACTGTCAAAATCGAGCAAAAGTTCAAACAAAAGAAGAGAGACTTTGGATCTGCAAATCCGAAGACCAAAGGGCAAAGCCAAGGCGGGGTGACCTAAGACAACCCGTCGAAGCCACAAGAAAAGAACAACACCACGAAGTCGAAGAAGGACACAGGAAAGTGGTGCGAGTTCCACAAGAGTCCCACTCATAACACCAGTGAGTGTTGGACCAAGCAGTCGCTGGTGGCCAAGTTAAAGGCTTCAAAATCAAAAGCATTTTCCAAACCTGAGTCAAAACCCGACAAGGGGAATGGCAAAGGGAAGCAGATCATTGATGCGGAGCCCAACGTCACTGTTGCCACCACCAAGATCCAAAAGAATGAGCCCGATGATCCAGAGGAGGGGGAACGCCTTTTCCAATCACAGATGTGGGTGAAGGGTTCGCCGCTGCAATTCATTGTCGACAGTGGCAACCAAAAGAACCTCATTTCAGCAGAGGTCGTGAAGCGGTTGGGCCTACCGACTACACCACACCCGCAGCCGTACAGTATCGGTGGCTTCATGAAGGACGAGATCCAAAGTTCGCCAACAGTGTCGCCTTCCCTACAACATCAAGCCCTTCACAGACAAGGTATTGTGTAATGTTACACCTCGGATGTTTGTGATGTATATTATTAGGCAGCCATACTTGTGGAGGCGACATGCTGTGTATGAGTCAAGGCCTCGCGCTGTCATTATTTCTTTGGATAATTCATTATACGAGATATCGGAGATAGCCCCACCTACCGCCACCTCTTTGATCACTGCTAAAAAAGGCAGCAAGCTCATCTCACAGACTAGGAAATTTATTTTCTGTTTGGTTCGCTCCCAAAGTAAGGGGAAGATCGTTGCTACATCCATGACCCCCACAAAGGGTTCCTCCACGTAATAGCAGCAACAAAGGGATACTGTCATGACAGAACATAGGAACAACTTCTCCTCACCCACAGGGGTACCACACAAGTTTCAGGTGGGCGACAAAGTTTGGTTACATCTGTAGAAAGAACACCTTACAAGAGCCCATCAGAAGCTTAGACCACTCCGACATGGTCCTTATAGCAGTACTAAGGTTGTGGGGAACAATGTTTTGGAGCACAGAGTTCCTCCATTCCTTCGCCTACACCAAGTGTTCAATGTGAACCATCGTCGACCATGCTTCCCACCATTATTGAACACATCAAAGATTGCAGAACAAGTTCAACAGATGGAGGAACTCAACACAATGGGGACCATTGCTTCCTAAGGGGGGAGGAATGATCCAGGTGGATGTTGGTGGCCACCCACCTGTCCCATTTGGACCCCCACAACTGTCTCTTTCAGTTTTTCAGTTTTCGTAATTGTAGCACAATTTACTATTTTTTAGCAGTTTTTCGGGTCCTGAACTTCCGGAGCTGTTTTGAGGCCCTAAACAACGTTTTTTGGGAAATTTGGGAGCAAAGTGATAGTTCTCGGATAGGTCTTTCTAACGAGCTATTGTATGAGTCAAACAGAGATTCGTATGCAAAGTTACGACCCCGGAAGTTGAGTATCAATTTACCCAAACGAGGCCCACAGTTTGGCGTTCATCTTCTAGGGTTAGGTTTTTCGATGTTTAGGGTTTTCCATTATTTCTCAACAATAAATAGGCCTTCGAGCCTCATTGTAACACAGTTCAGAGGCATGTAGCCGCCACATCTCTTCTCAGATATAAGCTACCATTGCCCTAGCTGGTTTATTTCCAATTCTGTTTGTAAACATATTTCAGTATTTTACATTAATGAAATGAAGTATTATTTCCGTTGCATCTCTGTGTCTATGGTTATCTCTGTAATTTGTTGCATTCCTGTTTAAATCCAGATCAATATTGGAGGTGTCTTTGACTAGGGAGATAAGGTTGTGGAAAAAATATATAGTTGTTGCAAAGACAAGGAATGAGTCCTCTCCAAATCATGCAAGTTACAAGGTGAACAAGCCATTTCCCAAACACAAGCTAAACTTAGCAAGTGGAATGTTGGAGGCTTCTAGTGAGCGGTTGGAGCTAAAAATGCTACTATTCTTCATGTTTTGACTTTCGAGGCCACTAGCAAGAGGATAGTTGGGTTTCTTTGGGAGTTGTGTGTTGATTTGGGGTAGCATCAGATGTGCTCTAGCCACAAAAATTGGTGGAGAGGCTAAGGCACATGAGATTTCCAATACCCAGAAAGGGTTTGGGCAGATTCTAAAGAGTTTGGGAGATATTAAAATAATTAATATTTTTAATGCGGTCCCTGAGCCTAAACTTAAGGAAAATAAAATATTAATGTGAATTAATATAAAACTGTGTTAGAATGGTCCAAAAGTCATGGATCAAGCCAGATCTAATCTTAGCCATTGATTAAGAAGTTAATCTTAGCCGTTGATTTGTCAACAAGAAAAGTATAACAGGAGGCTTGAGGGTCACTTGGAGAACACACCAAGAGATCAAAATTTCGACTTTCTGGTGTTGGGTTTGTTGAGAAAGTTGAGAGAGTGATCAGAGTTGCAGCTGAGGGGCAATGAATACAAAAGCAGAGAGGCAAAGATAGCACCGGGAGAAACAGCGCAATAGTCGAAGAGAGGGACACAAACACAACCAAGGATTCATGCAGAGCCAGCTAGGTCTCACGCAAAGCCAGCCAGGGGCTGTGCAGTGCCTCAGAGGGCCAGCGTGAGTGACGCAAAGGGCCAGAGCGCTGACGCAGTGCCTCCAAAGGTTGATGCAGGCCAAGCCAGAGTGATGTTGGGCTAACGCTGAGGCAAAGAGAGGCTGATGCAGTCCCTAGAGGCTGATGTTGGGGTAGATTGGCGCTGTAGAGTTGCCGGAATGTTTATCCAGGATTTCAGCCGAAATATTTGCTTTTGAGTAGAGAGGTACTACTGCGGATATTTTTCTCTGTTGAGTGAGCCGGATTTGGCACCCAAATTGTATTCTGAAACTGCTTAATAAATCAAACCCTCAGATAGCTGCACCAGTTTTCCCACATTGGGTTTTTCAAAAATAACAGCGTCACCTGTGTGCTTGTCTCTATTTCCTTCAGTTGATCATCTGTAATGTGTTGAGCATGTACTTGTATTTATTTCCAGTATTTACATGGTAAATAACTTGTTAATTAACAGAACAAGTAGGTAGGAATAAATCAATAAAGTGCATGAAGGGTTTCTAACGTGTCAGACTTAAAATTCCAACATTGTGAGGAAATTCAACCCACCTTTGTGGACAAACAGAGTGTAATAAAATACTATTTTCATGAGTTGACTTAGTCTCCAACTTGTGGATTGCAATTCAAGAAATATTATTTTAATGGAAGGAAGAAACTAGTTGTTAGCAATGAAAATTATAAGTCACTAGCTCCTCCTTCCATCTGAAGTTGTTGATTATGAGATCAATTAATGATATATAATAAAAGAAAGCAGTTTGCTAAAAATACTTTGTGAATTAAGTTGATTTTTCTATAGTTTTCTTTCTTAGCTTTCGCCTCTATCATTGTGCTTTATAGGACTAATCTGTGCGTACATTTCCATCATCACAAGACTACCATAGCAATCCACTGAATGATATATGGTCAGGTGGAAGGGGGGATCAAGGCCTAATCCATCACCTCACCCTTAGCTAGTGCCCAAAAATACACTTTCCTAGTGTTGGACAAGCCCTCTAGAGGGAACCTCCAACCAGATTGTGGGTTATTGATACTACTGCTATTGTTGTAATTGGGGCATCTGGAATGAGCAGATCCTCCTAGCAAGCCTGATATTTCTATAGATAGTTCAAGGCTAAGAGAGTGAGGTGGTTTCACCCCCAACTCCGCACTCATCTCCAATCTCAAAAGAGAAAGATGACAAAGGAAGGGTTGTCATCACAACTCTGCGAATTGATAAGGTAAAATGCAAATATCTGCAGAGAAGTGTAGCTGTAGCAAACTTTTTACCGCATATTTTCAACTTTACAGCGTGCATTTTACCAAGTACCCCATTTCACCTTGTATTAGTTGTGAAGTCAATTTCATAAGTTTTTACCTTTTATTTGTAGCTATAAGTAGTTTCCAAACCCATAAAAGTTTGATTAGTCACTGGAATAATTTTCTGGGTTGTGTACCCAGGTGATTCTGGCCCCAAGACCTCATAAAGTGAATTTCCAACTCACTGGAAATTCAATTTATTCCAGGTCTAAAGGTTTAGAAATGGTCTAAATAGATCAGTTTTCTCCCTTCTAGCCTTCCCAACCCTAGTTCCAAGATCTAGAAGTGTTAGGGCACTTTTGGGTGATTATTTAAGGGATTGTCTTGTTGTTTTCTGCAGTTTTATACAAAAATTACAGACATATACAAAACAGGACAGCAAACTATTTTATATATTAACGCCCATAACCAAGGCTCTATTCATAGAAATATTTACATTTTTTGTTAGTATAGTTTTTGTACATCAAATTTGACTACTTACTTGCCATATCTTGTTAGTTTTTGGTGTATTCCTTACTGGTATAGTTTATTTTATGCAAATTTTTCACATTAGACCAGGAAGACAACATTACAAACTCCTCCACTTCAGCGATTTGACCCCATGGCAAGGCGTTGATCTCATATTGGCTGGCTGGAGTCATCCAAGGGAAACCTCCCATAACCTCTTGGTAGGAGTTGGACTTAAAGTGTGGAGACTTGGGCCAAGGTGACAGTAGGGGCCTATCTTGTGTGTGCCAGCCTAGCAAGACTGTATGAATCCTCAACAACCCTACTAAAGGGAATTATAACAAGTCCATCATATCCAAATCTCTACATAAAACTCAAAGGTAATGACACTGTGAAGGGAGGTTTGCATTGATCTAATCATTACAAAAAGAACAAATGACGATTGAAATATTTGGTCTAGGGACAATAAGGAGTATTGCTTACAGATCTGGTTCTAGAGGCAAGAGCTCAAGGAGCTCAAAACCATTTCAATACTTGTACTTTGAGGCATATGACTAGCAAGTAATGCACTTTTGTTTGAAAATATAAACACCCATTCATTTTAGGTTTCTGCTCAGGTTGCTGCTATATTTCAAGTTCTAAAAAAGGATTCTAAGTCAGATTACTTGACAACTGGGAGTTTTTCAGGTGAATAAGTCATTACCCTTGGGTTTCTTTGATGGGGCTTGTCAATGAGATGATCATAAAAGCAGTGTCGGGGTACTCTTATTTCTAGAAGAGAAGTGTTAATTTTTGCAACTGCGGTAAAATTCCACCTTTGACAGCTCAATGATTGAGATAATGATTGCATTAGATTCCTCTTTTCGACAGAACCAAAATCGACCTAAAGATCACCCAATTTGATCAAGCAGAAGTTGAGTTATGAATTATTTTATTCATACATGTATTATGGAATGGGCCGGCCCTAACAACATGAGTAACTGCTTGGGTCAATCTTAACCCCAAGTGAACCCTCAGGAAAGCCTATAAATAGAAGAGACCTCAAGATCATTTGGAAACATCTTCTCTTCTCTTTTGTCTTGGTTTGCACAGGTTCGACGAAAGGAGTTCGCTCAAGCGTCCGAAATCACAGGTGAAAGGTTCACTCTGGGTTAGAGTTTTCTAGATCTCGGATACTGGCATAGAACAAGGCATTTTGGTCTATGGACGTTGGCACATAAGCCTATGAGAGCAACCAGAGACCCTTAGACGCTGGCATAGAGGCTTATGGGAGCAACTATGGCTTTAGAGGCAAATCTGGAGGTATGGGTCCTTGGTCGCTTGCACAGAGTGATCATGAGAGCGACCAGGTTGTCCTGGACGCATGCACAGTAACTTCAAGGGAGCGACCAAGGGTTTTAGGTGTGTTTCACCCCGGTCGCACGCACAACGTCTTCCTCAGAGCGATCGAACAATCACAGTCGCCCTCACACAGTATCTAAGAGAGCAACCAGGGAGTTTCAGTCGCACACAAACAGTTTTGATGAGAGCGACCCGAGTTCAGATCTAGGGTTTGACATCTTGGCTTCAGTTGACTTCAGTGATCTGGTAGATCTGGGTTTCTCTCTGTTGTTATACAGATCTGTAGATCTGATTTGTTAGTTTTCACTGCAAACATATGTATTGGGCCCATTGACAGTGACAATAGTGCTCAACAGTGTTCGGCACAGTGACAACAGTATACAACAGTTGACATTAGTTTGTGACAGCACATTACAACCATCAGTATGAGGGTTCTGATTCCTACGCAAAGTTGAAGTTGAAATGAATGGTCCACCTTTGCATTCTGAACGTTACTAACGCAGCAGGGTGGAATGCCCAACAATGACAGATTCAGCCTCAACTCTCAACCCTACTTCATTCAGTCACCTACGTTATTGCATAGGCGCGCCTGCTGCTTGTAACGGGTTTGGTTGGTTGGATCTAAGGTGACCTGTCTTCGTGCCGTAACACGCTAACTCCCCCACTACTACCTACCTTAGTTCGATCCCCCTCTAAAAATAATTTCTCCAGTAGGAGAACGCATAAGGTATTTACCTAAACCAGTAGGTCCTTGGGCAGCATGATTAGATATGTTTCATGGATATCATTATTGTTTTGCTGCATAGATAAAGTTATGGATCATTATACTCTCTTTTGTTGCATCATTTGATGACGATCTAAGAGGAAGAAGATTTGCAAGGGTTTTCCCCATAGTGAGTTTTTCCCTGGTCTTGGACCAATCCTGGTGTCTCTATGTGTGTGCATGATTTTCTTGTACTGTTCCTTTTTGTTCCGCTGCATTGATGATGATGGTGATGTTGTTTCTTTTTATATAGTTGCATATGTTGATGTATAATGGTGTAGATTTGAATAATGTAATGATGATATGGGGTGATTTTAATGTATTAATGATGAAATGCAATTATCATAGCAAAGAACAATGTCACCCTATGAAAAATTAACTTGGAATCAGAGCTGGGTTGAAGAGAAGTCATGGAGATCACCCCGATGATGACACCATTGATAGAAGCAAGAAGAGTATGGTGGAGACCTAAAATAATTCTAGGGTTTGAAGAAAACCCTAGGCATCTTGTTGATTAGGGTTTGATGGATTCTATGAGGTCAGGGTTGGAGAGAAAACACTGGTTTATGGCCAAGACTTGAGATTTGATGTATGAAACTCTGGCATGGTCTATGTGAAACACTTGACGAAGATTCGATGAAGCCCTAGATGGGATAATCCCTAGCAAATCTGGTTGGATACTACAACATTGGTATATGGAGCATGGACATTGATGGCTCTTGAAGATTGGTTCAAGAGGGTGAGGATCACCTCTCATTGAAGATAAGTAATTCTTGACTTATGATGCTTCTTACTTGTTAGACTTATGGATCTGATGATTATTTTTGTTGCTTGTACTTCTTGCATATGTATTTGAGCATATGGATGTTTCTAACCTCCTTAATGAGATAAGATGTGTAGATCCTTTTTAAGGATCATTTTGAGATGCGATCAGGAAAGAGATAAAGAGGTACTTGATGAGAAGATGACAAAGTGCTTCAAGCTGCCTATAACTAATAAGTAGGTGCTCAGGTATTTGAATACCACAAGATATGCATGGTATGTTGTGTTTTAGCTATTGGCTCGATAAGCCCTAAGGTATGATGAGAATGCCTCTTTCTTTAATGGCTCATACATGCATATGAAAGTAACTTGGATATATGTCTCCTATGATGAAATTATGCACTTGGTGTTGAACATTTTGACCTTCTTAAATTCTATGAGGCTATCTAATGTTGATACATTGATACACTTGATGATCTATTTGTTGGATATCTTGATCCTATAAATAAGGCTAGCACCTTGGCTCTAGAAAATGATACTCTTGATACTTGTCATGATGAATTTCATATAGAAGGATAGTTCATTAACTCCTATACATGAGTCTGCTGGTAATGCTTGTGATAAGCATGATGAAAGCATATGGAAAGAGTGATTGACACTCTTGTTGTTTTGATAAAGCTTTATTGAATGACCTAATTTGATCTCATTGGTCATGAAGAGCATTATAACCTTGATGTGAGAGGTATAAGTGTAAGATTGATATTCTAGACCTCTTACTGCCTGTGGTCTTGTCTTGATGGCATATGGTTAAACTGGATGCAGTAACTTGATGGAGTGACTTGACCGAAAATGCTATTGTGTTCATAATCTTTGAGATATGATGTTGCATCTATCTGTTGCTTTGAGTCTAACCTTTGATGAAAGATTGGAGTCATGATGCTGATAGCCATATGTTTATGATCTAACAAATCTATTGTTGCATGACTCTAGTAGAGACAGGTTGCTTACATGAAAGAAGATGAATGATGCAAATCCCCAGTGAAAGGGAGAATCTCTTCTCGAGATTCTTACCCTTTATTACTATTTGTATTCTATGCTGCTGAAATATGATTTATGTGCATCTGACAGTATTGATCTGCAATAGAGTCTTAGATTTGAAGCCCATACAAAAATCAGGGTTTCTGCTCTGGATGCAGTCATAGATCTAGGAATATTGTCCATGGACGCACGCATGCTAAGGCCTAGACAGCGTCCAAGCAGCGAAATTCGCTCTCATGCTAACCTGAAGAGAGCGACCAGAGGTTTGACTATAGTTGACCATCATATGAAGTTGTCTGAACTCTAAATCATGTTGTCCTTGACATATTCCGCCACTATTAACTGATTTCTGAAATTGTTGAGTTAAATTGTTGATCATTAATGAAGTATTGTGCATGAAATCAGATGGTCACCTAGAAGATGTCAGTACCATAGATGTTTTGCAGATAACAGCAAGATCTGCTAGCAAGAAAAGCTTGAATATTTTCCATAACATGAACATCTAGATTGAACTTGTGTTTGAAAGTCATTGGGACAGATTGAACTTGTGTTTGCAAGTGACTGGGACATACATATAAATATGTCACTATGTTTGTGCTACGAGAGATTGGCATGATTTGACTGATTGATATAGGTGCACAGTGTTTTGTCATGATGCTTGACATTAACTTTGATGATTGAGATATGCTCTGAATATAGATCTCACTATGATAGCAAATTTGGACTTGAATTGATGTCTAATAATTCGATCTGATGATTGTTGATTTGCCCTGATGTCAATGCCATGTGGACACTATGACTCATGTGGGTATTCAGAAATTGGCCTATTTGTTCTTAGCACAATGGTTGAAATAACGATAGTTGTGATTATGAGAATGACTTATGTTATAATTATGAGAATGACTTGATGAAGCCTTAGACTTATATTGCATCACTAATTACAACTTGTTGACATGATAATAATCGAACTCAGACTTGATATGAGCTCTACCTATCTCCTCATTGAAAGTATTGATATTGTGATAATGATAACTTTGATAATGGTTGTGATCTGACTTCTAAAACTCTGATGAGTGGACTTTGTTATTAATGGTGCTACATTGAGTTATGTAAGGCTGATTATGATGGAATAGCAAGGCATTATGCCTGTAGAGAGCATTGCATGAAGCAAGCTCCCCGATCTAGATATGTCCATAGTGGACGGTCATTTGATGAAGTTTGGATGATGAGTTCCAAGGTATGGCTTTCATATTGATTATGGTTTTGGTTTTATATCCTGATGATCTACTTGTGACAAGTGATGAGCCTCTGATGACCTAAATCAGAGGGAGATGGCTTATGAAGCCCAAAATGATGTATCATGGCATGATGCATTGATATCTGGAATTTGGGAAAGAAATTCCATATTGCAAAGCTATTAGAAAATGTTTTTGTAAATCCTTGGATACTCTAATTTGAAGTTCAATATGTTGTTGAACTTGACATGGCATCCGACGGTTGATTGAAGCATTGATGTTCTGTTTTTGAACATCTGTATATATATGATGTGCATAGAACCTGACTAAATGATTGAGCTACTTCATTCACATAGAGTTTCCACTGAGCATGCTTTGAAATATCTGCATGAGGTGTTCTATTTTTTGAGATATTTCTCCTATGGTATGTGTTTGCATAGATGTATTGTTGATATTTGAGATTATTGTTGATAAGCACATTTGGATGTTGCTTTAGTATGAGATAGGCCATGATATCTTGGATGAGAGGTCTATAGCATGACCGAAGTTGATCATGATGCTGTTAGCATGGCTAGCTATGAGGCAGGATATAGAAGCTCCTTAGAGAGTCGTTTGAGCATGATCTGGATATGACATGGTTACATATATATATAGTTGGGATCGAGATACTCTCACATATTGAGACAATGTAGTTGTTCGAAACAAGCTCAAACTTGTGGTTGGCACCTCCTTGAGAGGGAGGATGATTATGGTATCCTTTTGTGATTTATATGCTTATATATGATCTGACATGATATTTGACTTGATGTTTTGTATAAATAGGAAACAACTGCTATTGAAACAAGCAGATTGCAGATATTCTCACAAAGACATTACCAAAAAGAAAGTTCTTGGTTTTCAGAGAGCAGCTTGGACTGATGGATGTATCCCCTCCGGATGAGGGGCAGCGTTGATCGAGGACACTGAGCCAACTCTTCCTACCCTGTTTGAGCTCCCAGGGTGAGAAATCGAGATAGAGGGCTCCTGGGGTTGAGGGAACTCTAGACAATAGGGTGTTACCCCTATCTGTTACCCATAGGGTTGAGGGTTTTACTCCCCTGTCTGGTCTTTGTAGAGTATACCCAAATTGGCATCATACCCACAAGCCAGGCTTGTTGGGAGTACCGCTCCTCGTCTAGCAACGAGTTGAGAGTGTACTTGGGGGTGTACAGCCCAAGGCGTTTATGATGTAGATGTTCTACCATATGACTATTCAGGTTCAACAATGGGAAGATCAGTAGGCAATAGGATGGGTTGAGATAACCCGATATGATTCTAGGTGGAGGGTAAGCTCCCCAATGAAATTCCAAGGTCGAGGGTGTACTCCCTGTTAGTTTTTGGTAGCATAGGATGTGCTCTAGCCATGAAAATTGGTGAAGAGGCTAAGGCACATGAGTTCTAAAGAACCTAGAAACCGTTTGGTGAAATTCCACCCAGATTATTAAAATAATTAATATTTTTAATGGGGTTCCTAAGTCTAAACTTAGGAAAACTAAAGTATTAATGGGTATTAATCAAAATATGGGTGAGAATGTTCTAGAAAGCGGATCAAGTCAAGTTTTTAATCTTAGTCGTTGATCAGAGACTTAATCTCGGCCGTTGAAGTCTCAACGAGAAAGTATAAGGAGGCTTAGGGTTCATTTAGAAACACACTGAGAGAACGAATTGATCTAAAGTTCGAAATTTCTGGGGTTTGGAAGCTTAAGAAATTCGAACTAAGTGATCATTCTACAGCAGAGGGGCAGGGATAGTTCGGGAATACTCGGCAGAGAGGCGGAGAGCCACTAGTGGAGGCAGAGCAACACCTAGAGGGACTGAGATTGGGCCAGTCAAGGCCCACGCAAGCTTGACACAAAGCCAGAAAGGCCAACACAGAAGGGAAGTTGCCTTCACGCAAAAATCTGGAACTGTTGGGGAGTTGTCAGAACAGCTGGGAGAGGTTGACACAGAAGCTCCAAGAGGCAGAAGAGACAGCGCGGGGCTGACACAGAGCCTTTGAGGTTGACGCAGGGCTAGCACAGAGATAGTTGGGGGTTTGCCAATTTTTCTGCCGAATCAGATGGAAACTGCCGGGTGAAGTGAGGTAATCTCACTCAATTTTCCGCCATTATATTTTTCTCTATAACTGGATTGTCGGGAGGGCATTCAGCATTGTATTCAGAACTACTGCTTAATAATATAAAACCCTTAGAGTTGTTGCACCTAGTTTTCCAACATTGGGTTTTTCTAGGGACTATTTCGTCCAAAAATAACGGTGTCCTATGTATCTTGTTCTTTGCTCAGTTTCTTGTTTCCTGTAATCAAAATAAATTGGTGTAGGCTACAAAAGTAATTTACTTCAATATTTTTCAAAAAATAACTTGATATTAAAATCTAGTAGGAGAAGTAAATTCAGTTTTGCTGCAAAAGGGGTTCCTTGAGCGTAGGAATTTTCACATGGTATTGGAGCATTGATTTTGAAACAGGAAGGGGTCCAACGCTGAGAAGAGAGGCCAATAGCTGCATTTGACAGCAATTTGAATCCCCTTAAAAGGATTGCGCAGTCCTTGCCTGGAAAGCAAAGATTCCGAGGAAATCTCTCTCTGAGAGAGTCGACAGAGAGGTACGATTTCTGGATCATGAGCATGCAGAGGCAGAGGGAGTGACGCAGAGCCTCAGCACAGTGCTTGAAGGGCGCAGTTTCTGCCAGGGTAGAAATCAGTCAAAAAAGAGAGAAGACACATAGAAGGGGAAATTTCTCCTAAGAGGACTTTTTTTCGCCAAAAGTTCGAATTTTTCACTTGCCGGACAGCAGATCAGTGTTGCATAATGACTAGAGGTGTCAATTCGACAGTTTGGGTGAGATGGCATCAGATGGGCTTAGAGATCAAGACATGTTCGAAGGAGCTTCCAACTATGTCATATGGAAGACCAGAATCTTAGCTGTTCTGGAGGAGTACGATCTCAAAGCCTATGTCAAGAGTGTTTTGTTTGTTCCCACAGACAATGATCATAAGAAGAAGTACAAGGCCAAGAGAGCAAAAGCGAAGACATACATACTCGATGGAGTTCGAGATCATGTGGTCTCACACTTGCAGGGCAAAGATACAGCCCGAGAAATGTGGGAAGCTTTGTCTTCACTGAAGGTTCTTCCGAACAGTGGAAGATGTACTTAGAACAAAATTTGTAGCGGACTTTGATGCAGAAGGGAGAAGGGGTTAACTCCTATCTTCAACATCTTCAGGACACCAGAGACCGACTTGCTGCAGTGGGGTCTACTCAATCTACCGCGATGGTAAGGACGACCCTGAATGGAGTCTTAGATGAATGGCAAGTCTTCGTCCAAAGTATATTGGGCAGGGAAAGACTACCTTCATGGGAAAAGATGTGGGTAGCTTTTCAACAGGAAGAATTAAGGAGGGATCTGGTTAAATTCAACCTCAATGGCAACAATGGGAGTGGCACGAAGACCAAGGAGGAGGAGGAAAATGCAGCTCTAACATCAAAGAGACAACAGAAGCAGAAGAGAAAGAAGGACATTTCGAAGGTGAAATGTTTTAGGTGTGGCGAGATGGGCCACTATGCATCCCAGTGTCCTTTGAAGCAAAAGGATAAGGATGAGAAACATGACCCTAACGCTGCTCCAGCAAAAATTGACGAAGATGAGTTTGACATGAGTGCCCACGCATCTCCAGGAGGGAAATGGGGTGATATAGAACTATAGTCGGGAGGACTAGATGTGGGAAGGATCCTTAAGGAACCCACCTCTTGGATCAATTCCTTGCTATGGGAGCCCAAGATTCAGCAGTAGTGAGATGGACTTAGTGTCAGATGATGCAATGAGTTGGTTGGAGAGACAGATGCAGTAGCCTCAGACCAGAGACTGATCAGCGCAGAGCAAGGTTGGCAGCAAAGCAGAAGATTCAGAGGGTCAAAGACTAGTAGCATTCAGATTCCAATATTCACATGGTATTATGTTGAACACAATCAGTTCAGTAATTTTGGGTGTTTTTCAGTTGCTTCTCTCAGCAACTGAGTTGCAGTGTGAATGCAGTGTTAGCACTGGCAGTGCTAGCAACATAGCAGATGCAACATTTGAGAGGGAGTTGTAATACAGATGCAGCAGTGGCAGTGCCATGGGCAGCAGTACAGTAGCAACAATAACACAATGTTGATGGCAGCAACAGTGCAGAAAGGAGATGCTTCAGAAACAGAGTAGCATGTAGTTGGACATTGTTGCTAGAGCACATTCCTCGCTAAGAGGGAGAGTTAGTTTTTGGTAGCATCGGATGTGCTCTAGCCATGAAAATTGGTGGAGAGGCTGAGGCACATGAGTTCTAAAGAACCCAGAAACCGTCTGGTGAAATTCCACCCGGATTGTATTTTATTAAAATAATTAATATTTTTAATAGGGTTCCTAAGTCTAAACTTAGGAAAATTAAAGTATTAATGGGTATTAATCAAAATATGGGTGAGAATGTTCTAGAAAGCAGATCAAGTTAAGTTTTTAATCTTAATCGTTGATTAGAGACTTAATCTCAGCCGTTGAAATCTCAACGAGAAAATTATAAGAAGGAGGCTTGGGGTTCATTTAGAAACACACTAAGAGAACGAATTGATCTAGAGTTTGAAATTTCTAGGGCTTGGAAGCTAAGAAATTCGAACTAAGTGGTCATTCTGCAGCAGAGGGGCAGGGATAGTTCGGGAATACTGGGCAGAGAGGCAGAGAGCCAATAGTGGAGGCAGCGCAACACCTAGAGGGACTGACATTGGGCCAGTTTGGGCCCACGCAGGCTTGACGCAGAGCTAGAAGGGCTAGTGCAAAAGGGAAGTTGCCTTCAAACAGAAATCTGGAACTGCCAAGAAGCTGCCAGAACAACCAGGAGAGGTTGATGCAGAAGCTCCAAGAGGTAGAAGAGACAGCACAAGGCTAACGTAGAGCCTCTGAGGCTGACGCAGGGCCAGCGCAAAGATAGTCGGGGGTTTGTCAGTTCTGTTGTCGAATCAACTGGAAACTAACGAGTGAAGTGAGGTAATCTCACTCAGTTTTCCGCCATTATATTTTTCTCTGTAACTAGATTGTCGGGAGGGCATCCAACATTGTATTCAGAACTACTGCCTAATAATATAAAACCCTCAGAGTTGCTGCACCAATTTTCCCTCATTGGCTTTTTCGAGGGACTATTTTGTCCAAAAATAATGGTGTCCTATGTATCTTGTTCTTTGCTCAGTTTCATGTTTCATGTAATCAAATTAAATTGGTGTACGCTGCAGAAGTAATTTACTTTAGTATTTTTCATAAAATAACTTGATAATGTATATTAAAATCAAGTAGGAGAAGTAAATTCAGTTTTGTTGCAGTAGGGGTTCCTTGAGTGTACGAATTTTCACACTCCCCGGTGTGACCCAAGGTCGAGGGTGTACTCCCCTGTGCGATGATTTATCCTATTGCTCGGTATGGGTGGAAACTATTGCTCCCCGATGTGATCCCAGGTTGAGATGTGCTCCCTGATGATATGCTCTTCGATGGCGATCGATGATGATATTCCGGGTAGTAGCCTGTCGACAGAGATTCCAGATAGAAGCCTAATGGATAGAGGGTGGTTGCCTGAGCTCCCCCTCCGGTATCAAATTCTTCTTCTTCTAGATCCGAGAATGTTCAGCGTAGGAGCAGGAACAATCAAGAGATAAACATGAATAAGCAAAAGATAGATCGAGATGTACAATTATGATTTGTGATGATGAGACACTTAAGATGGACATGGCACGATGACTACATGACAAAGATGATCCGTTATGATATGTGATGACCCTTGAAGATTCCCGAATGGCATCTTGATCAGTGGACAGATATTGGCAGATATTGGCAGGTGGAATTCTCCCTAGTTGAAAGGGAGTGTTAATTTTTGCAACTGCGGTAAAATTCCACCTTGGACAACTCAAATGACTGAGATAATCATTGCATTAGATTCCTCTTTTCGAGAGAACCAAAATCAACCTAAAGATCACCCAATTTGGTCAAGCAAAAGTTGAGTTATGGATTATTTTATTCATACATGTATTATGGAATGGGTCGGCCCTAACCACATGAGTGTAATATCCCCTTTTAGGGATATCACTCAAACACAAGCAAACCCCAACTAGAGATGGACTCTCAAGAAATAAAAATAACAGTAGTGCAACATACAATAAGGTATACATCGAATATAAGCAGATACTCAAGGAATGCAGAGAGAAATGCTAAGCCATTTTATTATACTGAGTAATGGAAAGAGTATTGGAGGTGATCAGAAAGATAGCACCTCGACTTGCAAAAGGCATGTGAAGAAATAAACTCAGAATGATAAGGAAATGGCCTCTCTCTGAACTGTATCCAAGCTGCCGGAGAACTATTGTGCTGCTACTACTGCTGGAATCAAATGAGGATTTGGGGCTGTTCCTCTCCTCAAAAAATGTTGAAACTCTGGAATCAACCTCTGCTCAATAAGCCCAACAAAGCCCAAAAAGCTTTCCTGAAATAGCTGACCCCCGAAAATCACCCCCTTGAGGATCTACGCTATCCCTCAAGGCTCTGCGCTGCCACTGAATAGAACCCTCCAAAACTCTGCCCAAAACTCTGCCAAAAATCCTCCAATATACAAGGGTTGATCCCTTGCTCAATCCCCAAGCTCAAATCCTCCACATGAACTCAATCCGGAGCTCCTACCAAAAGAAACTACGTCCTCCTCTCTCAAGACTGTGCAGCCATTAAATGCTCAGTTCCTCCTCAACTCCAAAGATCGATCCTCCTGCAAAAGACTGATGAAACTACCTTGCCCGAGTAGGCACTCCAAGTCCCCCGGGGCTAAGGGTGAGATCTCCGAACGGAGACACTCGAGGCACTAACCAGTGCTGCAGACAGGCTAAATAGCCAGCGTGCTCTGAGTCAAAGTGACTAGCTCAAATGCTTACAATCGAATGCTAAAATGAGGAGGCTCCTCTCTCCTTTATAGCGTTGGCCTCTCTCAAAACCCTAAGGCCCACCTTCTCCAACGTAGCCTCTCTCTTGCCACATGCTTCTCTCCATTTCCGCAGTCCCTCCAAGTGTCCACGTGGGCCCCTACTCTACGTGGTCCTTTGGTCCCCTTGGCTCCCCTTTTAAGTTACAACGTTGTGCTACTAGGGAGTGACTTTATTCAAAAAGTGAGTTATGTCCCCCTTTCCTCACATTTTTATTTATAAATAACTATAGAAGGCAAAATTAAGCAAAATCGAATATTCCAATTAGCCATGGCTAATTAGGAATATTACAATGAGTAACTACTTGGGTCAGTGTTAACCCCATGTGAACCCTCCGAAAAGCCTATAAATTGAAGAGACCTCAAGATCATTTGGACACATCTTCTCTTCTCTTTTGTTTTGGTTCGCACAGGTTCGACGGAAGGAGTTCGCTCAAGGGTCCGAAATCACAGGGAAAAGGTTCACTCTGGGTTAAGGTTTTATGGATCTCAGATGCTGGCACAGAACAGGGCATTCTCGTCCCTGGACGCTGGCACATAAGCCTATAAGAGCGACCAGAGACCCTTAGACGCTGGCACGGAGGCTTATTGGAGCAACTATGGCTTTAAAGGCAGATCTGGAGGTATCAATCCCCGATCGCTCGCATAGAGTGGTCCTGAGAGTGACCAAGCTATCCCGGATGCATGCATAGTAACTTCAATGGAGCGACTAAGGGTTTTAGGTGTGTTTCGCCCCAATCGCACGCACAAAGTCTTCCTAAGAGCGACCGAACAGTCACAGTCGCCCTCACATAGTATCTGAGAGAGCAACCAGGGAGTTTCGGTCGCACACAGATAGTTTTGATGAGAGCGACCCGAGTTCAGATCTAGGGTTTGACATCTTGGCTTCAGTTGACTTCAATGATATGGTAGATCTGGGTTCCTCTCTGTTGTTATACAAATTTGTAGATCTGTAGATCTGATTTGTTAGTTTCCGCTGCAAACATATGTATTCGGGCCATTAACAATGACAGTAGTCCTCAACAGTGTTCGGCACAGTGACAACAATATAGAACAGTTGACATCAGTTTGTGATAGCACATTACAACCATCAATATGAGAGTTCTGATTCCTAGTATGATTAGATCTATTTCATGGATAGCATTATTGTTTTGCTGCATAAATAAAGTTATTGATCATTGTCCTCTCTTTTGCTGCATCATTTGATGACGATCTAAGAAGAAGAAGATTTGCAAGGGTTTTCCCCATAGTGGGTTTTGCCCTAGTCTTGGACCAATCCTAGTGTCTCTATGTGTGTGCATGCTTTTCTTCTACTACTCCTTTTTGTTCCGCTGCATTGATGATGATGGTGATGTTATTTCTTTTTATCTAATTGCATACGCTGATGTATAATGGTGCAGATCTAAATAATGTAATGATGATATGGGGTGAACTTAATGTATTAATAATGAAATGCAATTATCATAGCAAAGAACAATGTCGCCCTATGAAAAATTAACAAGAAGTACTATTATAAGTTTAACACGTGTTTGGGCATTGGATCTAATAATTATGTGTGAGCTCATTAACGATGTTGGCAAGTGCAAAAGGGTTCGATAGGTTGCAAATTTATAGTGATTTGATGTTGGTGATTAAATGAATGGATTAGGATCACTAGATTCAAGATATTACTCTACAAATTCTGGCCATAGAATTAAAAAAGAATAAATCACAGTTTGAACTGATCATTTTTACTCACATGTATAGGAAACACAACATAGCAGCTGACGCATTATCCAAACAAGGGCTACCGTAGGACCCTGGGTTTCTACCTATGTCACATGGTTCAAGTTTGAGTTCGAATTTTTTGATGAGGTTCGCGATTAGGTTCATCTATATATATATATATATATATATATATAGATAGATAGATAGGATCAACTAGTAAGAAATCAAGATCAATAAACATCAAAAATGCTATCACGGACATGGAAACTACAAGCATAAATTACAAGCTTGAGTTGTGACATGAGGTTATGAGCTTTGATTTATGGACTTGGTCAACGGCTATGAGGTTCGATGATGTTTGCTGAACCTAGAAATCAACATCAGTAAACATCAAAAATGCTATCACAAACATGGGAACTGCAGGATAAATTACAAGCTTGAGTTCTGACATGAGATTATGAGTTTTGATTTCTGGACTTGGTCAATCGCTGAGGTTCGATGAAGTTCGCTGAACCTCAAAAAAAATTTAAGGTTCACCAAAATTCAAACCGCAAGGTTAAAGTTTGACTAACATTGTGACATTGGTTTCTACTATTGGAAGAAGTTCTTGGTGGAGTCTTGAATGAAACTAGCTTGATATTTCATCAGGCAAGTATTTAGATAATTAGGGGTTTTAAATAGTCTTTGAATCAATGGTTGAAGCTTATTTATTTTTGGTACATTTGGTCCTTTTCTAATTTCTTGAAAAGACTGTAACTATGACTGAACATTTGGATGTGATTAATAGTTTCTGAAGTGTAGAATGAAAAATGGTGGGCACATAGATAGTAGCAAAAAAAGAAAAAAACAATTGGACCTGGAGGTTACCAATTAATCTCTTTTTATTGTATTATGTTTTCCGCACATGAAGAACGTGTTCTGTATTCCTTCTCTCTAAGAAACACGAAAGATGATCGAAGAAATCAAATATGAGCAGCATAAAGAAAGAGTTGAGCAAAACTTCACGATTCTTTAAGAGTGGAAGTATGGCATATGGTTGGCAGTATTTTCATGTCGCAAACTAAGTATGCACTGGAAATATTAAAAAGGTTTAATATGGCTCAAGAGGGATTAAGATGACAGCCAGGCTGTGAGTCAACTCACAAAGAATCCGGTGTTCCATCCCAAAACCAAACATATTTCCTTTAATGAGGGAGTGGATCTGAAACAGAAAAAAAGTTGAAGCATTATCGTGCAGAATTAACGATCAGCTTGCAAACATCTACACAAATACGTTGAGCAGGAAGAAGTTTCAAAAGGAGATGTTTGGTATGAAAGAAATTAAAATGGTCACTGATGTAATGCCCATTTTAGATGGCGGCCCTATTTTGTCAAAAACAAGGTGAAGTTAAAAATTGGGGAGTAGAGAAAGTTCGGTGTAAAAAGTATCTCCTGCCCTGTCGTGTATGTGTTCTGTGAAAAACCAGCAAAATTCAACCAGCCAACATATCGAAAACAGTTCTAAGTGGCTTTTTTATTAATTTTACTTCTGGAAGCCATTGTGTATAACGACAGGAACCTTTTGTTGAAATTATATGGCAAGGACATGAGCTGTATCTAATGGAACGAACAGATGTTTTATATGATTTATGATTTGTGTGATAATTGAAAAGGCTATCATCAGTGGCATCGATGCTGTTGACGGAATTTCATAACAGTTTGCAAATGCGGGAAAAAAGATGTAAGATGTTTAATATTACCTTGGCTATGCCTTCTCCAATCGCCTTCTCGTAGATAATGTCAGTGAAGGGAGGACCGTCATCGCAGCAAGCTCGCCATGAAGCAGGATGCGATGGTACATCCCCATGTACTTGATGGTACTTGCTACTCTTATGCTTGCTGTTGTCCGATGAAGAAGTCTCCGACCTGTGTAATCCTGCATAAGAATGCTCAGAGGGAATTGTCTTCAAATGCATGGATAGAATTCCCACTCTGCGTGCAGCTCTGGGTTCCATTTCTTCGCTCCCCAACCTTATCGCGAGACGAAATGATTTAATACGAGTACATTTATCCCTCCTGTTTTAATGGGTTGCCTTTTGGTGATCCATTGAGTGATTGATGACTTGGTAGCGTCACTAATGATGTTTGTCGTGGTTTCATTGACACTATTTCATTTGTTTTTCTGACAAATGATATATTTACTGATTCTTTTCTTTAAAAAATACGATATGCCCATCATCAGATTACGAAAGAACTTAAAAAAAATAAGAATTATTTTTAATTTAAGAATAAATATATATTTTAATGGTATAGATAGGATTATAATTATAAATGGTTATGGGAAATGAGTTAGA
>APFE031158929.1:10560-22971 GCA_000404065.3 Pinus taeda | reverse complement strand
ATTCTATAATTAAAAATTAAAACAAAATAAAAATCGATTTTTGAGAGAAAGAAAATAAATTTTATCAATGATGAATATAGCCCATTAAATTTTAATTTATGTAAAATGGCATGTTAGTGGTTATGCTTGCTATTGCATATCAACAAATATAATATTGGTTTGGGCTAGGTGCAAATTTTAGTTGGCTTTAGCAAAATAGATATCCTACAAAGGTAGGTTTTTTTTTAATTGGTAAGTAAGTTAGCTATTCTATTACTAGGAAATCATAGATGTACATATATATACAAAAGTAAGAGAGCTTCAAGCCCTGGTAGTTTGGGAGAGACTAGAGAAACCATGCAATATATGTTCTTTAACATTCATTATAAATAGTCTTTAGATCAAAATAAAAGTAAAAATAGTCCTAGAGCCTACCCTAAAGGAAAGTAAGCATGGCTAAGAGAGTCATGGGGATAGTTCTCAAGGTTAGCTTTCCATATTGGAAACAAAACTAACCCTAAGTCAAGTTTTAAGCCACTAAAGGCTAGAAACAAAAAGTCGCTAAAACATTCATAACAAAAAAAACATGTGACCTAAGAAAGGAAATAGAGGAAGCTCACCTAAGTAGAAGAGGTTGTTGAGATATCAATAGGGTTGTCTTTGGAGCATCCAGTACCTTCAGAGACAAGGAAACCACCATACTTCTTCGCCAAATAGGTGCAAAGAATAACAATCAACTAAATTTACTTTTCCAATTTGTCAGGATGTTGTTTAAGCTCCAATAGGTCTACATCCTCAGTGAGAAGGACGTAAGCTAAAAAAGTATGAGTGTGCCTGTAGAGCTCCAAGGTTAAATGGAACTTGGTGTCCCAATTTCTACTAGTTCCTATGTCCAAAATGAGATGCTTGACCATGAAATGGGTTTCTTGTTCAAAGGGATAGGCATCACAAGTTGCCAACTTTGCCTTAGACTAATGCATTGGAACCTTCCCATGAAAGTAGGAGCACAGAGACATAATGACCTATAAGAGCCACCAACAAAGAGAAAACATAAAGAGAGGGGAACCATTACAGTGATCCAACATGGAAACAACAAACTATAATACAACAACTGAGCAACTCAAATAATCGATTAGGTAGTAGTGGAGACGGAGCCACACATATTCTATTTGCAATGAATTGATGGTGCTACCATCCATCATCATTCTCACTACATCCCAAGCCATCATTCAACAAACTCCCAATCATTGAATTGATTTCATTTTCTAGGGTGGAAAACGACAGATTCACTAATTATTCTTATTTTAAAAAACAATAAGTTCCTCAACATGATTACATCGAACTTACTCAAAAAGTTAAAAGGTTAAGTTACTTTTAATTTTAAAAATAAATATATATTTTATTTTTACTCTTAAGGAGGAATATCATATCTTTTTTATTTAAATAAAAAATATTACATACAACATCGTTTACTGGTAAGTAGAGCTTCAAAATAGGGTTTACACAAGGCAAAAGACCAAGTACTCTTCTAAAAGTCAAAAACAAAAATATAGTGCCTAAAACAAAAATATTTTTCAAAACGGTGGTGTTATTGAAAGAAAAACTATGTAAGTCTAGAAAGTATAGAGTTGAGAACAATTGAAAAATACTAAGGGTACAAGTTCCAGCAGATAGAAACCGAAAAAAGCAGTCAATGTACAAAATTCCCTCGGCAAGATGAGAGATTAGATTACAAAGAATAAAAATAGGCTAAATAAGTTGTTGAGAAACCAAGTGCTAGAAGATAATGATTGATTTCTCTTAACTTGATATTTACTTGTGAATGTTTGGTGCCTTCTCATTACTTATATTAACTTATTCATCAAGTAATTATACAAATGTGCAAAACATAAAGATCACAAAGAGACAAAGAACACCATAAATTAGCCTCCAACCCAGGACAAAACCCATACAATACTTCTCTTATAGAATTAGATCGAAATGAGATATCCAACACCCAAGACCAAGACTGCCATAAAGATCCCAAGTCAACCCTCCTTCAGGTCACCTCCAACAAGTCAAAGTCAATGTTGGTCAAATTATTTGAAATCTAGTCAAAATCATAGAAATTTTGGATCTCTAGTGGAGGCCAAATTTTGGGCCTATAATAGCCTCATAAATCACAGAAAACTTCGCACGTGTGAGCAAAATTGGGGTAGAAAACGCTTATTTTATCTCTCCTTTGAATTTGGCTCTCTTCTTTCTTGATTAGGCACAAAAATTGATGTATAAATTCAATTTTGCTGCAGTAGGGATTCCTTGAGTGTAGGAATTTTCACATGGTATCGAAGCATTGTTTGAAACAGGAAGAGCAAATCCAATTCTGAGAAGAGAGGCCAATAGATGCATTTGACAGCAATTCAAATCCCCTTAAAAGGATTGTGTAGTCCTTGCCTAGAAAGCACAGATTCCAAGGAAATCTCTCTCTGAGAGAGTCGACACAGAGGTACGATTTATGGATCATGAGCTTGCAGAGGTAGAGGGAGTGACACAGAGCCTCAGGGCAGTGCTTGAAGGGCGCAGTTTCTGTCAAGGCAGAAATTAGTCGGAAAAGAGAGAAGACACATAGAAGGGTAAATTTCTCCTCAGAGGACTTTTTTCGCCAAAAGTTCGAATTTTACACTTGCCGGACAGCAAACCAGTGCTGCACAATGACTAGAGGAGTCAATTTGATAGTTTGGGTGAGATGGCATCACATGGGCTTAGAGATCAGGACAGGTTGGAAGGAGTTTCCAACTATGTCATATGGAAGACCAGAATCTTAGTTGTTCTAGAGGAGTATGATCTCGAAGCCTACGTCAAGAGTGTTTTGGTTGTTCTCGCGGACAATGATCATAAGAAGAAGTACAAGGCCAAGCGAGAAAAAGCGAAGACGTACATACTCGATGGAGTTCGAGATCATGTGGTCTCACACTTGCAAGGCAAAGATACAGCCCGAGAAATGTGGGAAGCTTTGTCTTCACTACATGAAGGTTCTTCCGAATAGTGGAAGATGTACTTAGAACAAAAGTTGCAGCGGACTTTGATGCAGAAGGGAGAAGGGGTTAACTCCTATCTATAACGTCTTCAGGACATCAGAGACCAGCTTGCTGCAGTGGGGTCTACTCCTCAGTTTCCCGCGATGGTAAGGATGACCCTGAATGGAGTCTTAGATGAATGGCATGTCTTTGTTCAAAGTATATTGGGCAGGGAAAGACTACCTTCATGGGAAGAGATGTGGGCAGCCTTTCAACAGGAAGAATTAAGGAGGGATCTGGTTAAGTTCAACCTCAATGGCAATAGTGGGAATGGCACGAAGACCAAGGAGGAGGAGGAAAATGTAGCTCTAACATCAAAGGGACAACAAAAGTAGAAGCAAAAGAAGAACATTTCGAAAGTGAAATGTTTCAGATGTGGCGAGATGGGCCACTTTGCATCTCAGTGTCCTTTGAAGCAAAATGATAAGGATGAGAAACATGATCCTAACGCTGCTCTAGCAAAAATTAATGAAGATGAGTTTGCCATGAGTGCCCATGCATCTCCAGGAGGGAAATGGGGCGATATAGAACTATAGTCGGGAGGAGTACATGTGGGCAGGATCCTTGAGGAACCCACCTCTTGGATCAATTCCTTGCTACAGGAGCCCAAGATTCAACAGTAGTGAGATGGACTTAGTGTCAGATGATGCAATGGGTTGGTTGGAGAGATAGATGTAGTAGCCTGAGACCAGAGACTGATCAGTGCAGGGCAAGGTTGGTAGTAGTGCAGATGGCACAGTGCAGAAGTTAGCAGTAGAGCAAAAGATTCAGAGGGTAAGAGACTAGTAGCAGTCAGATTCCAATATTCACATGGTATTATGTTGAACACAATCACTTCAATAATTTTGGGTGTTTTTTAGTTGCTTCTCTCAGCAATTGAGTTGCATAGTGAATGCAGTGTTAGCAGTGGCAGTGCTAGCAACATAGCAGATGCAGCATTTAAGAGGGAGTTGTAGTACAGATGCAGTAGTGGCAGTGGCAGTGTCATGGACAGCAGTACAGTAGCAACAGTAACACATTGTTGATGGCAGCAATAGTGCGGAAAGGAGATGCTTCAAAAACAGAGCAACATGCAGTTGGACATTGTTGCTAGAGCACATTCCTCGCTAAGAGGGAGTGTTAGTTTTTGGTAGCATCGGATGTGCTCTAGCCATGAAATTTGGTGGAGATGCTAAGGCACATGATTTCTAAAGAACCCAGAAACCGTTTGGTGAAATTCCACGAGATTGTATTTTATTAAAAATTAATATTTTTAATAGGGTTCCTAATTCTAAACTTAGGAAAATTAAAGTATTAATGGGTATTAATCAAAATATGGGTGAGAATGTTCTAGAAAGTAGGTCAAGTCAAGTTTTTTTTTTATCTTAGTCGTTGATAAGAGACTTAATCTCAACCATTGAAGTCTCAACGAGAAAATTATAAGAAGGAGGCTTGGGGTTCATTTAGAAACACAGTAAGAGAACGAATTAATCTAGAGTTTGAAATTTCTAGGGCTTGGAAGCTGAGAAATTCGAACTAAGTGATCATTCTGCAGTAGAGGGGCAGGGATAGTTCGGGAATACTGGGCATAGAAGTGGAGAGCCAATAGTGGAGGCAGCACAGCACCTAGAGGGACTGACGTTGGGCCAATTTAGGCCCACGCAGGCTTGACGCAGAGCCAGAAGGGCCAGCGCAGAAGGGAAGTTGCCTTCACGCAGAAATCTGGAATTGTCAGGGAGCTACCAGAACAGTTGGGAGAGGTTGACACAGAAGCTCCAAGAGGTAGAAGAGACAGCACAGGGCTGATGTAGAGCCTTTGAGGCTGACGCAGGGCCAACGCAGAGATAGTCGGTGGTTTGCCAGTTCTGATGTCGAATCAGTCGGAAACTGCCAAGTGAAGTGAGGTAATCTCACTCAGTTTTCCGCCATTATATTTATCTCTGTAACTGGATTGTTGGGAGGGCATCCAGAATTGTATTCAGAACTGCTGCCTAATAATATAAAACCCTCAGAGTTGTTGCACCAGTATTCCCTCATTGGGTTTTTCCAGGAACTATTTTGTCCAAAAATAACGGTGTCCTATGTATCTTGTTCTTTGCTCAGTTTTTTGTTTCATGTAATCAAATTAAATTGGTGTAGACTACAGAAGTAATTTACTTCAGTATTTTTCAGAAAATAACTTGATAATGTATATTAAAATCAAGTAGGAGAAGTAAATTCAGTTTTGTTGTAGTAGGGGTTCCTTGAGTGTACGAATGTTCACACTCCCCAGTGTGATCCAAGGTCGAGGGTGTACTCCTTGTGTGATGAGTTATCCTATTGCTCGGTATGGGTGGAAGCTATTGCTCCCTGATGTGATCCCAGGTTGAGATGTGCTCCCTAATGATATGCTCTTCGATGATAATTGATGATGATATTCTAGGTAGTAGCCTGTCGACAAAGGTTCCAGATAGAAGCTTGATGGATAGAGGGTGGTTGCCTGACCTCCCCCTCTGGTATCAAATTCTTCTTCTTCTAGATCTGAGAATGTTCAGCATACGAGCAGGAACAATCAAGAGATAAACATGAATAAGCAAAGGATAGATGGAGATGTACAATGATGATTTGTGATGATGAGACACTTGAGATGGACATGGCACGATGACTACATGATAAAGATGATCCGTTATGATACGTGATGACCCTTGAAGATTCCTGAATGACATCTTGATCAATGGACAGATATTGGTAGATATTGGCAGGTGGAATTCTCCCTAGTTGAGAGGGAGTGTTAATTTTTGCAACTGCAGTAAAATTCCACCTTGGACAGCTCAAATTATTGAGATAATGATTGCATTAGATTTCTCTTTTCGAGAGAACCAAAATCGACCTAAAGATCACCCAATTTGGTCAAGAAGAAGTTGAGTTATGAATTATTTTATTCATACATGTATTATGGAATGGGACGGCCCTAACCACATGAGTAACTACTTGGGTCAGTCTTAACCCCAAGTGAACCCTCCGAAAAGCTTATAAATTGAAGAGACCTCAAAATCATTTGGACACATCTTCTCTTCTCGTTTGTCTTGGTTCGCACTGGTTCGACGGAAGGATTTCGCTCAAGGGTCTGAAATCACAGGCGAAAGGTTCACTCTGGGTTAAGGTTTTATGGATCTTAGAAACTGGCACAGAACAGGGCATTCTCGTCCCTGGGCGCTGGCACATAAGCCTATGAGAGCGACCAGAGACCCTTGGATGCTAGCACGGAGGCTTATGGAGTGACTATGGCTTTAGAGGCAGATCTGGAGGTATCAATCCCCGATCGCTCGCACAGAGTGGTCCTGAGAGCGACCAGGCTATCTCGGATGCATGCATAGTGACTTCAATGGAGCGACCAAGGGTTTTAGGTATGTTTCACCGCAGTCGCATGCACAGAGTCTTCCTAAGAGCGACGGAACAATCACAGTTTCCCTCACACAATATCTAAGAGAGCAACCAAGGAGTTTCAGTCGCACACAGATAGTTTTGATGAGAGTGACCCAAGTTCAGATCCAGGGTTTGACATCTTGGCTTCAGTTGACTTCAGCGATATGGTAGATCTGGGTTTCTCTCTATTGTTATACAGATTTGTAGATCTATAGATCTGATTTGTTAGTTTCCGCTACAAACATATGTATTCGGCCCATTGACAGTGACAACAGTGTTCGGCATAGTGACAATAGTATACAACAGTTGAGATCAGTTTATGATAGCACATTACAACCATCAATATGAGAGTTCTGATTCCTTGTATAATTAGATCTATTTCATGGATGGAATTATTGTTTTGTTGCATAGATAAAGTTATGGATCATTGTACTCTCTTTTGTTGCATCATTTTATGACGATCTAAGAAGAAGAAGATTTGCAAGGGTTTTCCCCATAGTGGGTTTTGCCCTCGTCTTGGAGCAATCCTAGTGTCTCTATGTGTGTGCATGCTTTTCTTTTATTATTCCTTTTTGTTCCATTGCATTGATGATGATGGTGATGTTATTTCTTTTTATATAATTGCATATGCTGATGTATAATGGTGCAGATCTAAATAATGTAATGATGATATGGGGTGAACTTAATGTATTAATGATGAAATGCAATTATCATAGCAAAGAACAATGTTGCCCTATGAAAAATTAACAAGAAGTACCATTATAAGCTTAACACGTGTTTGGGCATTGGATCTAATAATTATGTGTGAGCTCATTAACGATGTTGGCAAGTGCAAAAGGGTTTGATAGGTTGCAAATTTATAGTGATTTGATGTTGGTGATTAAATGAATGGATTAGTATGAGTAGATTCAAGATATTATTCTACAAATTCTAGCCATAGAATTAAAAGAGAATAAATCACAGTTTGAATTGATCATTTTTACTCACATGTACAGAAAACACAACATAGTAGCTGACACATTATCCAAACAAGGGCTACCGTAGGACCCTGGGTTTCTACCTATGTCACATGGTTCAAGTTTGAGTTCAAATTTTTTGATGAGGTTCGCAATTAGGTTCATCTATCTATATATATATATATATATATATATATTATATATATATATATAAATAATAAACTAGTAAGAAATCAAGACCAATAAACATCAAAAATGTTATCACAAACATGGAAACTGCAGGATAAATTACAAGCTTGAGTTGTGACATGAAATTATGAGTTTTGATTTTTGGACTTGGTCAATCGCTGAGGTTCGATGAATTTCGCTGAACCTCAAAAAAAATTAAGGTTCGCCAAAATTTGAACCTCAAGGTTAAAGTTTGACTAACCTTGTGACATTGGTTTCTACTATTGGAAGAAGTTCTTGCCGGAGTCTTGAATGAAACTAGCTTGATATTTCATCAGGCAAGTATTTAGATAATCAGGGGTTTTAAATAGTCTTTGAATCCATAGTTGAAGCTTATTTATTTTTGGTACATTTGGTCCTTTTCTAATTTCTTGAAAAGACTGTAACTATGACTGAACATTTGGATGTGATTAACAGTTTCTGAAGTGTAGAATGAAAAATGGTGGGCATATAGATAGTAGCAAAAAAAAGAAAAAAACAATTGGACCTGGGAGGTTACCAATTAATGTCTTTTTATTAGTCCCTGCCTTCAGCAGGACTATAGCAATCGATAGATAGTTGACCGACAATTAATTGAGTCGTTGACCAATTTTTTTGGAGTGGTATTACTGTTTAACCAAAGTTTTAGATTCACCATCATCATTCATCTAAATTTTAACGAAAGTTTCCTGGCGAAAGGAAATAGACCTCTTATTGCAGGCTTGGTAGGTTTGGCTCATCCCAATGTAAAATATTGTGACAATTTATATTTATCCAAAGTCCAGAAATATGTTGTATGTAGTTTTGATACGTTGTATGTAGCATGTTCAAAGTTTTATTTCGCATGATACCAGATTTGCCATCGACGCACATGTTACTTCATGGCAATCCTATTACCTAACTTCCTCCGCGTGTAGCGTGTAGTACATGTTAATGGACACTTGTAATACATGTTTTATTGGACATGTTACGTGTTATTCGATACGTTACTTCTTGATGGTTAGATATGTTAATTCTAGATGGTCCTTCGCATGTAGATTTCTTTTTTTATTATTAATTTTTTTTCCGTGTATTACTGAGATGGGCAGGCTAAGATATTTATGTATTAGTAAGATGGGCAGGCGAGTCAGAAGCATGTACAGGGGACAAAAAACAAAGAATGCTATTCTTGAGAAATAAAAAACGCTATTCATGAGGTTCACTAACGTTGCAGGTCCAGGTGCATTTCAAAAACTGCTTTCTGCATTTCAGCGGTTCCTTGCTTTCTGCATTTTAGCGGTTCCTTTTCTGCGTACAAATGATGGGCCATTTTTTTGCTATTCTGATTGGAATTCCATTTCTGCGTACAAATGATGGGCCATTTTTTTGCTATTCTGATTGGAATTCCAGGATGTTATTTTTTAATGGTCATGTAACAGATGGTCAAAAGTGTAAAAAGGTAGTAACAGATGGTTAAACGTGTAAAAATCATTGATATCTATATTGTTCGAGCATCAATGGTAACTTCAAATTATTATTAAAACTGCCTGTGCTATTGCCTATGCGTATGGTAGATACTGCCTTTGCCCATGTCACTAGTGCTTTCTCCTTTATTTGTGGTTCTTGTACAACAGATGTTGCCTAAGCTTCCTATCTTGCCACCTTTGATGAGTAAGCATGTTGAATTGTTCCATGTCTTTATATCCTGTAGTAATAAATGAGGTATATAATGGCATAATGCAAATATGAAAAATTCATTCACTAAAATATCCAAACTCCTCTTTTAGCTTTGATGTTCTCTTGCCATTGACTATATAATGTCAACAGAGGAATGCATATGCAAGATGTAAAGTGGTAACTGAGAATTCTTAGCACAACTTCTTTTGGTTTTGCTAGAGTACGACAACCTGAAATTGAGCAAAAATGCAATGCCTCTGAATAGTCCTCAAATTTTGACCAGTATAGGCACAAGGAAAATGGGAATCCAACTAAGTATAGGCACAAGGAAAATGGGAATCCAACTAACTGACAAAGAAAAGTCTCAAGCATTGTCAATTACTTCTTCTCTTGAAAAGAATATCGAGTTATGTTCTATTTTTCCTTTCACGCTCATGTCTAGAACTTGAATTTATCAGTTTCTTTATCTATTTTTTTTCCTCCACGAAGACCTAAGGAATTTTTGAATTGTCTTGTTTGGCCTGCCTCTGTAGTAGAATATAACTTTTTTATTTTGATTTTGAAAGTGGCTACCATGGATTTGGAGGACCTCCCATGTTGCTTATGAAAATTTCGATCATCAGTGTCTATGAATTTACTATTGTGCTCATAGTGATACCAGTGACTCTGGCACTTTTTCAACCACATTCCTTAGAAGGATTGAAGAAAATCTGTGTTAAGTATCTGGTTGTTCTCTCTGTATGTTTGTGCGCAATACAAATTACATAAGAACTCATTTTTTCCTTTTTTGTAATAGTCCAACTTTGTATTTCAAGCAAGCGTGCAAAGGAAGCTGTCGATCTAAAATTGCATTTCATACTCGCATTTCATAAATTGTGTGGAGGGCGTCAGTGGTGGAGGGACCGCTAAAAGATTGTTAGTGCATGTGGAGGGCGTCAGTGGTGGAGGGACCGCTAAAAGATTGTTAGTGCATGGGCACTTGCAAAATTTGATTTTAAAATATTTGATAAATTGACGATGGCTAAATTCTATAATATTTCAACTATATTATCGTTGGGTGTTAAGTTAGTCTAATAATTTGACTAGACAAATTCAAAAGTAAGCATATTTAGAAGGAGCAATGCATAGATGGAGCCAGGATTACCGAGTCTCACCAATAGCACTTAGCCTAGCATCACAGCTACCAACGGCCAATCTAGTCTGGTCCCTGATGTCAAACCTGAGGCAGAAACCCAGCTTACTAAATTGAGAACAAAATCTTGCTTACCCTTTTAAGGTTATTGTCCATAACCTTGTTGTCAGTGCCTTCCTCCAGAGTTAGGTCTTCGTCTTGGATTTAGGTTGGTTTTATTGCTTCTCTCCGCCTTGCTTTCCCTTGGCCTTCTTCCTGAAATAGAATACTTTTAAGTAATGTTCAACGAATCGGGCTGCTCACTCGGTCGTTGTTTCTCTCACATCTAATCGGGTTTGGGTTTCCCCTTTCAGGTAGGTTCAAATACATAATTTGTGTGTCATTCGTTAGCAGTTTAGGAGCTAGAAATAGTAGTTGCAGGTCTACCAATAGACACATGCTAGTCCTTTCAGTAGCCCAGCACAAGGGTAGTGTTATTCGTGGGTCTCTTGCCTGTCACTTTGCTTGCCCTAGCCTAGCAAGAAGGATGAAGGAAGAGTCCCCAATATGGGCATATCTCCTTGTGTGGGTCTATATAAAGGAAAATGATTCCTCACGGTAGAACAGGGGCAGAGTTTTAAGTTTTAACGAAGGATTTAGATCCTGCCCTTTTCTACTAGTATACTACAGGTATATGGCAGTATGTATCTGATCATCAGTGCTCCAAACATCTGCAAAAACTAAGTGGATAGAGGAACCAGGTTTTAATGAAGGATTTAGATCCTGCACTTTTATACTAGTATATGGCAGTATGTATTTAATCATCAGCGCTCCAAACATCTCCAACATCTAAGTGGACAAAGGAAACAAGTACACCTTATGTTTTATTAATTGTTTTCATACCACCTTATGTTTTATTAATTGTTTTCATACCAGGCAGGGACTCCGGCTGCCTGCAGCTCTTGTTGTATTATGTGTTTCCGCACATGAAGAATGTGTTCTGTATTCCTTCTCTCTAAGAAACAACGAAAGATGATCGAAGAAATCAAATATGAGCAGCATAAAGAAAGAGTTGGGCAAAACTTCACGATTCTTTAAGAGTGGAAGTATGGTATATGGTTGGCAGTATTTTCATGTCGCAAACTAAGTATGCACTGGAAATATTAAAAAGGTTTAATATGGCTCAAGAGGGATTAAGATGACAGCCAGGCTGTGAGTCAACTCACAAAGAATCCGGTGTTCCATCCCAAAACCAAACATATTTCCTTTAATGAGGGAGTGGATCTGAAACAGAAAAAATGTTGAAGCATTATCGTGCAGAATTGACGATCAGCTTGCAAACATCTACACAAATACGTTGAGCAGTAAGAAGTTTCAAAAGGAGATGTTTGGTATGAAAGAAATTAAAATGGTCACTGATGTAATGCCCATTTTAGATGGCGGCCCGATTTTTGTAAAAACAAGGTGAAGCTAAAAATTGGGGAGTAGAGAAAGTTTGGTGTAAAAAGTATTGGGGAGTAGAGAAAGTTCGGTGTAAAAAGTATCTCCTGCCCTGTCGTGTATGTGTTCAGTGAAAAACCAGCAAAATTCAACTAGCCAACATATCGAAGACAGTTCTAATTGGCTTTTTTATTAATTTTACTTCTGGAAGCCATTCTGTATAATGATAGGAACTTTTTTGTTTTGACGATGAACTACACTGGTTGGTTCGAAACACTTCGACAGATTTTGCGGAAAAAATTTCTTTAAAACAACCTTGTAGAAACCCTGATGTTTGTCGTCTTTTCATTGACACTATTTCATTTTTTTTTGACAATGGTACCGTCACTGTGGAGTTCTAATGATGTTTGTCGTGTTTGCATTGACACTATTTCATTTTTTTTTTCTCTGACAAGTGGTATATTTACTGATTCTTTTCTTTAAAAAATACAATATGCTCATCAAAATGATTACGAACGAACTTGAAAAAATAAGAATTATTTTTAATTCAAGAATAAATATATATTTTAATGGTATAGATAGGATTATAATTATAAGTAGTTATAGGAAATGAGTTAGAGTT
>APFE031158928.1:0-17451 GCA_000404065.3 Pinus taeda | reverse complement strand
CTAACATAGTCAACAGAATAACAAATATAAATTTATATATACCATTGATAACGCGTATCAGGTTATAGGATCAAAATTTAGAATTCCAATTCGGTATCATGATAAAAGATAACTGGAAACAAGTGACCTTTTCCAACTCTATGAGATCGCAACAGAAAATTTTGAGCATCATTTGCTACATCTATCACCTTCCACAGGTACCAAAGGTAAAGAAATTGGAGGTTGTCATGGCCTTGACTAAGTTTTCTTTTATTTCTGAAGTGGCATACTACCATTGGGAGCATCTTCTCCATGGCTTCCCTGACTCGTTTTCTCTATAAGGCAGCAGAGGATCATGTCAAGGAGCCAGAGATACTCACATTTATAGCACTATATATTTTATTACAGGAGTTACCAATGCTTACACTCTTCATATTGGATGATGAGGATAATCATTATCCTAGATATTTATCCCATTACTGATTCACATACAAAGTCATGTTCTGCAGTTAACGTTCATACATTCGTAAGACAAAATTTCAACTTTCCACAATTGAATTCCCTTCTGAGATCAGACAAATGCAAAATGCGGTATTTAAATGGGAAACGTCAATCTAAAGCTTTTCTCATGATGTTTCTAAAAGCTAGGAAGGGCGAGCTTTGTGGGGTGTGGAATTTTCATGTTGCTTTAGCAGCGATTTCTTTTATCCATTGTTGGTCTGGTTGGAAAGCTAACCGCTTTGCCATACTTTTCTCCAAAAATAAAACTAAAAGCCATTGCCTCCACGTCGGCAATGTTTACATACCAACAACGGTTGTAATTTTACTATATGTACATCTTATATTAAAAAATCCTTATCTGTAAACCATACGTATTGTTTTTTATTGTTTCTCATTGGTTGTTTTTACCAGCATTATTCTCTAAGCCTTTTTTAGGGTAACCCTATATCTATAAAGCCAAAAGTAGGTTTTTGGGATTCAACAATTTCGTACATCTCTGGGTCATTGGATAGGTGGATAATGTCGATCTCTCCTGGATGTTCTCCATGCAATAAGGATAACCAACATTGACAGTTCGGGAAACCCATAAAACAGACACCCAAACCGGCATTCATCCCATCCTGAAAGTGAATAGAAAATCTGTAACACACTTGAAAAAAATAACTACGCATGAGGATCAAGAAGCATACCCGCGTATTCAGCGCTAATCCATAGGGAGGAGTAATTGTAAGAGCTAGCTTCTGTCCGTCCACATGAACATGCGCAGAAGCTGCATCCCTGTGCTTCGATTTCCTATTCAGATTGACAATTCTTCCTAGGTATTCCTCTCCTCTTCCATCAAGGAGTTTCCAAAAATGCTTGGCGACATAACTGAATTGCTTGTTAAAAACTTTCACAGGTTGAAATTGCCTCATAAGTCACAAAGGTTGAGTTTTATCGCCATCATCTGACAGAGGTTGAGTTCTCCATTGTGAATGTTGAACTGGCCATGATATATCTTCCTTAATGGGTTAATCCATTTCACTGCAATTTGTTGAGTACGGCAATTTAATCACGGTGGTGAGGTCCTCCCTAATATGGATGGATTGGTGGTGGTTACCACCGAATGGGAAACAGGGTGACCGGGCAGACACACAAGCGGACCAACTCAACGTGCCATAACCCAACGTGCGCTTTTTCCCACTATCCATTCAGCCCACACAATTTAATACCAACCTTACGGATGAGGCCATTTATGCCATTCCTAAATACCTAGTGCACGGAAATTGATAATTTGTAACGTCCCACTCAAGTTGATATCATTAAAATAGAGTCGAAGAAATTTTTGGAGGAGGTCATTTTTTGTAGTTTTAAATTCTAGAATTCTTCAATTCCTCAATAATATAATACGCCAAACAAGCCATAATAACACCTCTACCTCCAAAACAATGTTCTTTATATGACGAAGCTGATTAGATTTCTTTTGGTACTTTTGTTGTTGGTCTATCGTTTTAAAACATACTGAAGTTTAAGCACGTGAATCGATCTCATGGGCATGGATTTGAGACAAGCTTAACAATTCTAGAGATTTATTACACACTTTGCAGCCATAGAAAGGCACCTTCAAAAACATATAGATGGGAAACACAAAGACCTTAGTTGTTTGATGTAAGTTTGATTGAAGTCTACAATTTTTTTGGATTTGACCTTATATTAAATCTTTTGATACCATATGGTCTTCTTAGAGGACGTGTTTGAGCATCCGACCTAGATGGGGCTATAAAACATCTTCCACCAAAGCATAAAAACTTCCTCTTTAACTAAATTGCTTGATTTAATATCTCGTTACATATATATTGAATTAACATATGTATATTCATGGTTCCTCAATAAACCATTAAGGAATCCTAACATTCTTTAACGACAACAAATAAATATGACATTAACATGTTCTAAGCTTCAAATTTTAACTTCACCTTTATGAAGAATGTTTTTTTTTTTAAACCCGTAATGGAAATGCTACTTAGGTGGATTGGTCCATCAGCATTAGTGTTTGAACTTTTTCCTTGCTACCAATGGTAACGAACATCCTTAGCCTACCCTGGAATTTAGCTCCTAAGCTTCCATTACATAAATGTTTATTTTGTTCTATATTTAATCATTAAGAAGCAATACTACTTCGTGTATGTTTAGCCCGCCCTTATATCAACATTAGTAATTTTGTAATAGGCTCCACAGTCATGATCAATTGAATTATAAAGTGGTTCCGGTATGGTCTTTTAACCTTATTGTCAAAGCTTATGTGTCAGATTTTTAGTAAACATGATTTAGTAGATAAAAATGGAACTAACCATAACATGCAACCTATACTAATTTCCTTACATACATAAATGATCTTAATTAAACTCTACTATCATGATCATCGATCATGATTATAGGTCTTGCTTCCGTCATGCATAATGAATTGCTTAATTAAATACAAATCTTAGATTAGGCATTATACAGGTAACCTATCTCATAGACACACTAGGTACCGTTAGCAACCTGATGATATTCAAGTCAATTTCACAGGATATGTTACAAACCTATATACGCATAACTAAAAGGATGTTCCATCAATTCCTTATACTGCATGCAATAACATCTAATTTCATTATGCATGAAATAGACCATGGTGAACCTTTGATATTACTATGGGAGACATTCCTCCATAGTTATTCCACATGCATTAAAACCTGCAAAACACTAAAGTATGCTACTCTTCGCTACCACTGTAAAGATAATCTTAATAACTTTGAAATGCATATGAGAGCACACGACAGTTACATGCATTATTGAATCATTCATTTTCTATAAAAGAGGAAATTATGTAATTCATATATCTGAATTGTACAATTTAACATCCTAATAATTTTGTTAGTACACAAACCCATGTAATTCATTCAAACATTCTCACGGTGAGGAAACCTAAGCAATCATCTCATAGAAAAATTGGAATGATAACAAAGACTTAATAAAATCTTCTCATAAAAAACCTGGAACTATAGCACACACACACACACACACAGAGAAAGAGAGAGAGAGAGAGAGAGAGAGAGAGAGAGAGAGTAAGAATCATCATACAAACATCCCACACATCTGACACCAACTAAAACCTCTCTTGGAGGGAGGAGCACCATCACCCAACCATGAATAACCTTTGATTCCCCTCGATCCAAAGATCTTTCCAAGTATCAACTACCCTAAATTGATCAATCACTGGGTATTTAATACCCTGTTTCATGATTTAGTTACCACTATCAACGTCCTTCTTTTATGGATTTTCCATTTTCCTAGGTCTTTTTCGCAAAAGATCGTATTTATCTCCCAGAGGCTTTTCCTCATAAAATTTTGCCTTTATTTACCATGAAGCTTTTATGTTTGATGGATCTTTATCTCCCATCCATTCAATCGATATCCAATACATCCAAGCTTATCTAGAATGTCATATAGAAGATTATCATGAAAGATTCATCTCTATTCCCGTTCCCCATGGGATCTGGAAAGAATCTCCTCTCTCTTGGTGCTCCACCCTCTAAGTGATTTATTTTATTAATTTATTAATAACACATTTTCTTTTCGTGTTATATATCACCTAGCTTTCCTCATCTTAGGTTTAGAATAGTTTAAGAGGCAAAGGAGGGTATCACACCTAGCTTCCCTCAACTTAGTTTTACAATCATTTAAAGCACAAGGGATGATATCAAACCTAGCTTTAACTCGGCTTAGGTTTACAATAATTTAGCACACAAGGGAGGATATCACACCTAGTTGTAACTCTGCTTAGGTTTGCAATAAATTAGTTCACAAGGGAGGGGTGTTAAAAAACTAAGGAAACACACATAATACAATTTCAAGTTAATAAAAAAAATCACCCAAATATGAAAATGAAACATTAAATAAGGAATCACACACTATAAAAAGTAAACCATGCAATACATATACAAAGTCAAATTTATGCTATGAAATTAATTACAATCAAAATTCTGTACAATCAACACATAATTACAATTTCAAGCCACACACCATACAAATATTCATAAATAAACACACGCACACACATATGCTATTTCAAATAAAGAGAGATACAAAGTACAAGTTCAAACAAACACACACTATACAAATTGTACTAAACGCACAACACACAATTTCAAATAACTAATTGCACATGATAAAATTTCAAGTCAATAAAAGAAAACAATCAAATATTCTTATGCAGCTATAGAAATTAAAATCTACATTATGTTTACCCATTCAAATTCATAATTCAATACAACAAACACATGATCACAATTCCAAATTACATACAAATATTCATAAATAAACAGTGATACAAGCATTCACATATATATGGTATTTTAATTAAATAAACATACAAAATACTAGAACAAATAAACAAACACGCTATATAAAATTTGGTGTCAAAATACAAAAGAAGCAATCATTATTAGGACCACCCACACACACACACACACACAGATATGTATATATATATTCAATTAAACACACACTTACTCAATTTCAAAGTAACGTGGTATAGTATCAATTCACTATGTCAACATAAATACATAAACAAATTAAATTATATATGAATACCCTTATCCAATTATATAAAATATAAATAATAGAATATAAAAAGCTTTAAAAATCAACTAAAATGAAAACCAGAAAAAAGAAAAACCAATATGAATGATCTGTTAAGTATAATTGTATTTGGTGTTTTTCAATGCATGGTGAAAGATTGTATAATTTGTATTTTTGTAAAAAAAGAATAGTTTTTTTTTTTTTTAATGCAAGTGTGTTATGAGTTAGATGCAAATGTGATAAGTGTTATAATATGAATGGATGATCAATGAAGTGTAATATGACATGCTTCAAATATAAATGTTGTAAAGTAAATGTATCTTTAAAAAAATATGTTTTAATGGGTATGAGTTTAAAGAAAAGTAATCAACACAAACAAATATATTTACACTACTAAAAGAAAAATGGTGCCCCATCAAGATATCTACACTACTAAAAGAAAAATGGTGCCCCATCCTTCTTGAGAACTGGGAAGGAGTTTAACCCTTTCCATAAAAATATTTTTATTAATAATTGTGTGCATAATTCTCTTACAGTATTTGAGAGAAGAAAAGAATAATATATAACTACATCAATATTTACTCTAAGAAAAAACCCTTTCAGCAAAACTAGGAGGTGAAATCCCTCCTGTAAATAAATTTGCATGCAATACCACATAAATATTAGAGAAAAATGTATATTTTTAATAAGATATAATGAAAATTATCAATTTGTCTTGAAGATTATCAATTTGTCTTTTATATAAAAACAATAAATCTTTCTATCACATATTTAAATAATGAAAACAAATAGGAATCCACTTTTGAAAATGTATATTTTTATACCCAAAAGGGAAAAACCCATGGATTAAATGAACAAAGAACACAGTACACAACAATTCATGTTCAAAAAAAATAATGGGTTAAACTAATAAAGAAGAGGTTATACTAGAAAACCACAAAATAAACTAATACACAATAGATTAAAAACCAAATACAGAACTATCTGAAGTCATTAAAAACCTTGTGATGCATGAATTCACATGGGATAACTTCTTGAAGGAATGATGGAAAAAATATATGTAATAAAAATTATTGAGGATGATTGAAAAAGTAAAGAAAAAATAAAATTTAATACAAATTATTGAGGGGGAAGGAAAGCCTTAAATTCAATAAAATTGGCTAAAGCACCATGTTTCAACTAATCAAAAGGAGAGATACAAGGCCATCTATGTATACCTAGAATTGGCATTGAATTTCACGTTCAACGAGCTAATTGGAATGCCTTGAACAACAACAACGTCAACCACCTCTTTCCTTCCATATTTCATTCATTTTCCTGCAACGTGAACTCTTCATTCACTCCAATAATTTACAATGCACCAAAAAAAAATACAAAGTTATGAAATGGAATTAGTACTTACAACAAAGCATAGATGAATAGAAACATTGAAATTAAATAGAATATAATCGATACCACTTTTTAGAGACAATTGATTTCTCTGAGACCAAAAAATCTGTACACAACTCATTTTTCCTCCTCTTCCCTTCTCTTTTCAACCTCCTCCTCTATCCCACATAACCATGACTGACTCAAACACAGACTCGACACATACAGACCCAAACTCTGACCACACATTACCCAAACACACAAGAATAATCACAATCGATATGGACAAAGGAAAAGTAAGAAGTTGGAAAAATGATAAGACTTAATATACAGCTTCCGCACTTCCCTTCAATAGCTACAAGATTTTTACCACCTATACTTCCTTCGGGATTCCATGCTCTCTCTTCAATTGAGATTTCATGCTTTTTAAAATTTCAATCTAATCCACTGATCTGATATTCACCCTATGAGTGACATCAGTTGAAGATTTATTAAACGAAGGTATTACAGACTCATGTGTTGGTGTGTGTTCTATGTTATTGAAGCAACGGATCGATCAGATTGCTAATACACACACAAAAAAATGGAAATACAGTAGAGAAACACAGTAAGCAAATAAAAAGACACAAGAATTTTTAATAAGGAGTTCACCCCTATTCTCCAGGGCTACGTCTCCAATCCATCTTTCAGTGGTGGCCTTGTTTTATTATGACCTTAAGCAGAGAATTGCAATACAAGGACTCAATGTGAGTTCTCCTGAAGTAGGTTTTGCTTGGTCGGGTGGCTCTTGGATTCCCAAAGCCACTGGCGTACACAAACTCTTCTTCTTGCTACCAGCTCTGTGACCTTCTAGTCTACAATGGCAAGAGCCAAATGTGGTGCTCAGTCTAGACAGATCCTTTGTGGGATGGCTTGAATCTCTCAAGCCCTCTGGTGCTCGATGCTGTCGCTGGTCAGCTTAGACCTCTGTATGTTTCTGCTTTTGCTTTACTACCTTCTTCTCTAGTTTCTATCTCTCAATGTTTAGTCTTCCTCTCGGGGTTCGTTCTGACTGACTTGACTTGTGTATTCTCTCTGTTCATGGTTTTTAGCTGTTCGAACTCATGTCTGTTCGGTTCCTCTTCCGCTATTATCGATTCACCTTCTATAGCTACGCCTTCAATTCCCTGTTCAGCATCAGCATGAATGCTTAAGGAGTGCCCATTTGTCCTCCTCTATATGCATTAGCCTGCTTCATTGGTTTGTTTCTTCACTTAAGTCATGGATGAAGTCTTTTCTCCACTGTGGTGGTCAAACAGATTCCAAATCTTTACAAATCATGGCATATTCCTTCATTGATTTGTCTTCCTCCATCAGGCTTGATCTCAACCATCTGATCTGGATCTCCCAGATCCAACGTTATACGCATGTCCTGCACGTTTGACTTTCTCTATCAATAACATGCAATCAACGACAGTTTCCTCTCACCTCCACTTGCCATGCGTTGATCTTTGAGTGGGATCACTTTACTTCCACCCAAAATTGCTTACCGTTTGAGGGTGCCTCGATAATACCATTGGTTTCCAGAGCACAGGTCCTACCTTCATATGTTTAGTTCTTTTTTCCTTTCTTGCCTGCGGTTCTTTGGTTCACCATGCATCCGAGTGCTCAGGCTTCCCCCATTTCGGCCCTGTTTTCCCAGTGATGCGCTAATTGCACATTAAAATCCACCTCCTTTTCCAAATCCAGGGCTCCCAGGGGCTACTTTGACCTCCTCGTAGTCTCCATGGGCCTTAGTCAGCGAGCTTTGACTGAGGTCCTCATCGTTCCATGTTGGCTACTATTGCCACTAGTTCAGGGGTGTTTTTGATCATTGTTCAGAATTCTTAGAGATTTGTCCTGACTTGATATAGTCATCGTTCTTTGACATTATTTTATGGATCCAATTTCGATCATGGCCTTCCCACTGAAAAATATTTTGGACCACCAAAATTTGGTTTTCTTTCAAGCATCGACTAAGTGAAGATACTACTGTCTCACTTGTCCAATCTTAATCCACTTTGCACTACTCGTCTTTGAACCTTTCAGTGCAATTTTGAGGTACTCAACATCTCCTCTTCGCGTCGTCCTTACATTCTCATCGAAGACTTTGTCTTCCTGTAATTCATTAAGATATTCAGGTAGCAGGTCATCAATAGAAGGCAATTGACTTTTCTCTTCAGGATCCTCAATCATTGAAGGTTCAAACAATCTCAAGCAATCTGCATCTATGACTGAGTAGATGTGCATGTAAGCTGGTAGATCAAGGTGAAAAGAATTTTCACCAATCTTCTCAACTATCCTAAGAGTTTTATACTTGATAGGCATTAGCTTTTTACCTTCACCTTGCATCATGTCCTTGTTGATATACAGCCAGACCTTGTCTCCAACTTAAAAACAATGCTCCATCTGATGCTTGTCATGCCTAGCCTTATATTTGGCTTGGCTCTTTTCTAGCTATTGCTATACTGCATGGTGGATCTCCTGTATATGTTCAATGAACCTAGTTGCCTTATCCACATGATTGTGTCGATTAACCATGGTATCTTTACCAAAGACAAAATCCAAAGGTGACCTTGGTATGAAACCAAAACAGGTCTCAAAAGGAGATCTATGTGTAGAAGAGTTTTTGTCTCTATTGTAAGCATGTTGCACATAACAAAAAATTTGATCCCAAAGCCTAGGATGTTTGTTGCAATATCCCTTGAGAAACTGGATCACTGTCATGTTAACTACTTCTGTTTTGCCATTGGTTTATGGAGGAAAAGTTGTGCTTTTCATCAATTGGGTGTCCATCAGTTCCCAAAGACTTGACCAAAACTTCCCCACAAATCGAGTGTCTCGATCAAATCCAATAGAAGTGGGTAATCCAAAAAGAACCCATACATGTTCAAAGAATAATTTTTCAATTTGTTCAGCTGTAATATGTTTATTACAAGGTATCAAAATGCACATTTTTCTTAACCCATCCACACCCACATATAAATAATGATGACCCTTCTTAGATTTAGGCGGCTCTCCAACAAAACCCATGGAAACACTTTGCCAAGGGTGAGAAGGAACTCGTAAAGGAGTGTACAAGCCTAGTTTTCTATTGTTGGGCTTGCTTCTAGCACACATAGTACACCCTCTTTCATACCTATAAATTGTCTCATTCATTTTCGGCCAATAACAAAATCTTTGCATCTATGCAACCATTTTACTTACCCCAAAGTGACCTGATATCAGAGAAGTGTGTGCCTCTGTAATTATCTTTATTCTCTCTATTTGTGGAATGCAGAGTTTCACACAATGCTATAAGAGTTGGTCCTTCACATGATAGTCCAATTCTTCTTGCTTTTTACCTTGACTCAAAGTTGCATATAAATATTTAAATTCTATATCTTGAGCATATTGTTCTATGCAATTTTCATGTAGCACAGAATTATGCTTAAGTATGGTAGATGCATTTATAATGGGTCTAGAGAACATGTTTGCAACTTTGTTGTGTATGCCCTTCTTATATCTAATGACTAGGTAAAACTGTTGTAGAAATCCCATCCATATATAATGCCTTGATCGTTGCAACTTAGTTTGGGAGTGTAGATATTGAAGTGGTTGATGATCAGTATGTATTACTATATCTTTGCCCATTAAGTAATGTTTCCACTTTTTCATACTCTAAACTAATGCATACAATTCTTTATCATAGGTAGGATAGTTAACGACTACAGGATTAAAAGTTTGAGAATGATATATGGGTTTACCGTGTTGTGTTAACAGTGCTCCCATGGCATAGTCACTGCCATCTGTTTGGATTTGAAACGGTCTTTGTAGATCTGGTAGTGCTAATATAGGTGTTGTACTAATCTTTTCTTTCAAGGTGTTGAAGGATTTTTGATGTTTGGCTCCCCATTGAAACACCTTTTTCAATGTTGTCAAAGCATGTAAGGGAGCTACAATTGAGTAAAAATTAGAAATGAACTTCCTCCAATATTGTGCTACTCCTAAGAAGCTTCTTACTTTTGTAGCAGACTTGGGTTTAGGCCAGTTTACAATGACTACCACTTTCGAGGGATCTATTTTCAATTCACCAGCCCCTACTATATGACCCAAATAATTTAGAGATATTTTTCCAAATTCACATTTTGAGAGTTTAACATAAAGTTTTTCTCTTTTCAAAACATCTAATTTCTGCTTAACATACTTTAAGTGTTCTTCCCATGTTTTACTAAAAATCAGAATGTCATCCAGATACACAATAACAAAATTATCAAGAAAATGTCTGAGTACTTCATTCATTAATCTCATGAAAGTAGCAGCAGCATTGGTCAAGCCAAAAGGCATAACCAGCCACTCATACAATCCCTGCTTTGTTTAGAAAGCAGTCTTTTGTGCATCTTGCTCCACAACTCTGACCCAATGTTATCCACTATGCAAATACAGCTTGGTGAAATAAAGAACTTCCTTTAATTGATCCAAAAGATCATCTATGCGAGGAAGGGGATAACAATTTTTGATTTTTATCTTATTCAGTGCTCTATAGTCAATTCACATTCTCCACGAGCCATCTTTCTTTCTCACCAAAATGATTGGTGACCGACATGGTGATGTGCTAGGCCTGATGAACCCTTTCTCGACCAACTCCTGCACCTACTTCTTGATTTCAACATTCTCTAAAGAAGACAACCTATACATCCCAATGTTAGGCAACGGAACATTTTGCTGCAAAATAATATCATGTACTATTTCCTTTTTGGGTGGCAGACCCTTAGGTTACTGAAACAGAATATCATACTCTGAAACAACATTTTCTATATCAGCTTGCTGATGAGCATTAAAACCCTCAAATACATTCGTTTTGTTAGGTTTATTTTCCTTTAAACCATTAGTAAGAATTGTTTGCATGAATTTATCATTCTTTTCATCTACCCAAAATTTATGAGAGTATAATTATTCTTGAGCTTATGAGCTCTTACAAAGTATTCGATTCCATCTTTAACAAGTAGATACTTGTTCTCAACTCTATAGAAAATAGCCTTTTTATCATAAAAGTAAGGACTTTCTAAAACAACTCCACATATAGCGAAGGGAATTATGTCTAACTCAACCTCATCTACAAAAGCTGACCCAAAAGAAAACTTGAGTTTGCACTGTCTAGTCACTTGTAGTTGTGCTTTATCCTTCAACCATCCTAATGGGAATGGTTTCTTGTGAGGTTTAGTTTCTAATTCCAATTTCTTTACAATTGCCTCAGAAATCAAATTTAATTGTGAACCACTATCAAACAAAGTATCAATCTTTTGATGTTTGGAAATAACTTGAATATGAAAAAGCTCATGTCTTTCTCTCTCATATTCTTCATCAATAATAGTTTGAGCAGAATTACTAGTAGGTGCTTCAGAATTCTTACCTTTTATACCTATGGCTACAATGATTGTTTCATCTCCCGAATCTGACCCCAAATCTTTTTGAATAGTTGCAACAGCCTTCTTCTTCTTGCCCTTGGACTTCTTAGGTCTCAGCTCTAGATGCAGAATCCAACAGTGCTCATCATCATGCCCCTCCTTTTACAGTGAGTGCATGAAGCCTTGCCTTTTTGTGTACTATTAGCCTTCATTGCTTTCCACTTCTGCTTTCTTTTCTCCTTTCTCTAGCTTACAGTGGGTTGGGATGGTCCCCCAACTTCTGGATTTCCATTATTTCCTCTAGCTTCTAGATGAGTAGCTTGTACAGATACCTCATCTATACCGTGGGATTAAACATGAGGATGGCATGCCTCATGTAGTTGTGTAGACCACCAATGTACTTCAAGAAAGTCTCTGGTGAGTCTAATGAGATACCCAACATCAATGCTCTCTTTCTGAAATCTTGAGTATACCCTTGCACACTTTGCCGTTTCAACTATCGACGAGTTTTCCAACTCATCATGGCCTGTTGCATGTACAAAAATGGATAGAACTGATTTTTGACTGTAGAAAAAAATTGACTCCAGACCGAGATGGTCTTAAAAATTTTCTTCATATCAGCTTTGGTTCTACCTTCCCACCAAACCAAGGCAGTGCCTCCTAGGCATAGGCTTGCTAGCTGAATTCTACTCTTGTCTAAGTTGATATTCTCCACTCTACAATACACATCAATTTGTCTAATCCAATTGTCCAACTTTTCAACATTTATCTCTCCATCATATATAGGAAAATTAAATTTAACATCTAACTTAATCAAAAAAGCTTTCTTATTATGCACAGGGCTATTAGGAGTTGTGAGAAATCTTTCCTGTTTCCCCTTTCCTTTTGAGTGGCCATGTGAATGAGACTCATCTTCTTCTTTATCTTGTTTAGAACCTGATGAATCTCCATCCTTGTGCATTCTAAAGTCCCTATACATTTCTTCTACCATAGACTTTATAGCTAGGAAACTATCTATGAATTGAGGGTCTGGCCCCATAGAACCTTTCTCTAACATTATCTTCTGAGGATAGACTTTCCCAATTTCAGGATTAGTTTCAACCAGCTCTCCTCCTAATTTGAGATTTGATCTCGTGAGCATTCAACAGCTAAACCAACACAAGCTTGTCTAACCTTACAACCTAGAGCTCTAATACCACTTGATCTGACATTCACCCTGTGAGTCACATTAGTTGAAGATTTATTAAACAAAGGTATTACAGACTCATGTGCTTATGTGTATTCTGTGTTATTGAAGCAACGAATCAATCAGATTGCCAATACATAGACAAAAAAATGGAAAGACAACAGAGAAATATAGTAAGAAAATACAAAGACACAAGAATTTTTAATAAGGATTTCACCCTATTCTTCAGGGCTACGTCTTCGATCAATCTTTCAGCTGTGGACTTGTTTTATTGTGCCTTTAAGCAGAGAATTACAATACAGGGACTCAATGTGAGTTCTCATGAAGTAGGTTTTGCTTGGCAAGGTGGTTCTTGGACCCATGCCACTGGAGTACATAGACTCTTCTTCTTCCTACCAACTTTGTGACTTTCTAGTCTACAATGGCAAGAGCCAAGTGTGGTCCTTAGTCTAGAAAGATTACTTTGTGGGATGGCTTGAATCTCTCAAGCTCTCTGGTGCTCGATGCTACAGCTGGTTAGCTCGTCCCTCTGTCTCTTGCTGCTTTTGCTTTACTGCCTTCTTCTCTGGTTTGTGTCTCTCAGTGTTAAGTCCTCCTCTCGGGGTTCATTCTGACTGACTCGACTTATGTATTTTGTCTATGTTCATGGTTTTTGGCCATTCGAACTCATGTATCTTAGTTTCCCCTTCTGTCTTTTTTGATTCACCTTCTGCAGCTACATTTGGAGTTCCCTGTTCGACGTCAGCATGAACGCTCAGTGAGTGGCCACTTGTATTCCTCTAAATGACACCAGCCTGCTTCGTTTGTTCATTTCTTTAGTTACGTTGTGGATGGAGTCTTTCCTCCACCGTGGCAGTTGAATGGATTCCAAATATTTACAAATCACGGTGTATTCCTTCATCGATTTTGCTTCCTCCATCAGGCTTGACCTTAGTCGTTTGATCTGGATCTCCCAGATCCAACATCATACGTATGTCATGTGTGGTTGACTTGCTCGACCAATAACGTGCGATCAACGATGGTTTTATCTCACCTCCGCTTGCCATGCATCGATCGTTGAGTGGGATCGCTCTGCCTCCATCCAAAACTACTTACCATTTGAGGGCGCCCAAACCAATACCACCAGTTTCCAGAGCGCGGGTCCTGCCTTCGTATGTTTAGTGCTTTTTTCCTCTTATGCACTCAATTCTATAGTTCGCCATGTGTCCGAGTGCTCGGGCTTCCACCATTTCAGCCTTGTTTTCCCAACGATGTGTGATTGCATTAAAATCCACCTCCTTTTCCCGATCTGGGGCTCCCAGGAGCTACCTTGACCTACGGCGCAGTCTCCATGGGCCTTGGTGAGCGTGCTTTAACCGAGGTCCTCGTCGTTCCACTTTGGCTGCCATTGCCACTGGTTCAGGGGTGTTTTTGGTCGTTGTTCTGAGTTCTTAGAGATTTGTCCTGACTTGATACAATCATGGTTCTTTGACAATCGTTTATGGATCCAATTCGGATCATCCACGCCTCTTTGAAATTTTCGGTGGATTTTTTTCTTTGTCCATGTTTGACGGATGCTTCTAGTTTCTTTTGTTTTTTGGTGGTTCTTTCCATTAATGCTTGATTTTTTCCCTTTCAAACAAACATCTTTCCAACACGCATATTTCCAATAAGGCTTCAATTCATGCTTTTACCATTTTTTGTTTATTCCATTTCGTAAGTCACATTATTATGGATTTGACATTTAGAATTTGGTGTGGATTTAATTTTCATTTTAGTATTTTATTTATTTTTGATAATGTTAGAAACAAGGTGTTCAAAGCACTCAAGAGTTTGTCTAACATATCATATTATGTTATTTATTTTGAATTTTTCTATTAGTTATATAAACCTATTGGATATTAATATCATTTTTTCTTTTTAAATTGCAAAGGAATATGTATGTAGTGTAGCATCTTGACAAATTTGCAAAACGGTTTTTAAGAAGATTTTAAAAAGGTAAGTGAAAATATGTGTGTCCTAATCTTTACAATGAAAGCCAAGGTCTTTGATCCTGTTAGGAATTAGTGTAGCCATATAAACAAAATGGCTAGTAAACTAAGATGAACATCAGAACACTTACCTCATGATATATTTCAGATTACCATGACTAAAAAAAATCATGAAGATATCAAAACTCTACCGAGGATGAAAATTAATTATGAAGGGGGAATGCAGATATCAAAATTCTAACCGACATGAAAATTACTTATGAAGTTGATAGCTCAGAGATTGTCAATAATGCGAAAGCTAAAATTCAAGACAAGGAATTGCTCCAAATCATCAAAGGTTGATATTCATTAGGCATGATCTTGAAGATGATAGAAGCGTAGTTGATTATAATATTTGGAAGAATGTACCCTTTTTCTTGTCCTTCATATCCCAAGTAATATGTAGGTCTTTGTGAAGATTTTGACTTGTGAGACTATTATAGTCGATGTTAAGAGATTTGATGTACATGCTAAATCTCAAGATAAGGAAGGAATTTTGCTATATTAGCAAAGGTTGATCATTATTGGGATAAGAAACCTTAGGATAGTACATTTAAAGTTTTATTCTAAAGCAATTGACTCTGCCCCGAGTTCTTTTTCTATGTGGTGGTATGCAAAAAATTCTCAATAACTTGAACTTGAGTGTTAGAAATAATTGACGATAATAAGGAAATTATTTTAGATGAGGATGGAATTCCTCCAAATTTAGAGGTTGATATTTATTGAGAAGTAAGGACAACTCCTATAAGTAAGGGAAAGATTATCACCTTAAAAATGGTACAAAACCTATATTTAATGAGGTTGGCACCATTTTCACAAATAGTAGTAGCAATGATGTTCAAGAGAAGCATCGTCATGTTATTAATGCATATTATATAGAATTTGGTTCATATTCTGTCCATTTTCATTTTCTACTTATTTTAAGACATCAATAATTTTCATTTCAACTATTCAATTTGGTTTATTGATCTTTTTACTTTTCCATTCAAAATATTTTCTCAAATGAATCACTTATTATGGCTCACTTGTATCTCCGTCTATATTCTCGTTATGGATTTGTCTAATTTTTGTAATTATTTGGACACTTTTTGTCCTTTTGTGTCTTCCACAAATTTTTTCTATCTATTATTAGAGTAGGATTGTTGTCCATTTTCCTTAACTAGGAAAGAAATTTCATACGTTCTTTTAGAAATGTAATTAAATATTGTCTATGAAACCTAATGTAGTTGGATTTGAGATTTAGTGGCATAGGAGGCACTTGGGTGGTGGAAATTCTTTTAACCAATTTATGTCAACTACAAGTCTATATATTTTTATTAAAAATTTAAAGAAAAAAACCATAAAACAAGAAAAAGTTATAAAATAAATGATGATTATTATAAAAAATAAAAAATGGAATTCCTCTTCGGGCCCTTTGGCTAGTTCAATCCGATTCTCAGAATTGGATTAAGCCTGCGGACCCTCGACAAGCAAAGGTGCACGTAGCTCTACCTACACAAGGCCATGCCTCGCCAAGCCCCTAGGCATGCTCCATTGATGCTCCGCTAGCCCTAGGTCATGCCGCCTTCAACCACTGGGTAAGGCTCCATGTGATTCATAACATCGGATGAGCCCCTCACTCGATATTCGAAATCAAGTTGAGCCCAGCAAGAAGCCCAAAAAACATTTTTCTTTTAATATATTTTTTTATAGTGATTTTTTTCTTTTATATTATAACTTTTTTTTATTTCACATTGATATGGTTCTTTTATTATAATCTTTTACTTTATTTTATTTTTTAAAAGTTTATATTTATACAACAATTTTCTGTTTTTTTTTTAATTTATTTTTCAATGTTATTTTTTTCTTTTTAATGGATTTTTTATAAACTTCACTGTATTTTTTATTTTTAAATTTTTTATATGTAAGGTTTTTATTGTTTTTTTTAATTCTATGTTTAATTTTTTTTACTTAAAATACATCTTTTTTTGAATTTTTTATTTTCAAATATCATTTTTTAATACAAGATTCGTAAAATTTCTTATTTATCCTCTATTTTTTATTCAAATTTTCAACATTTTTTTTCTTTTAATGTGGGTTTTTAGTGAAAATGTACTAAAATACATATTTTTTTAATTATATCTATATGCAAAACATGTATTTTTTGCGGAGTTTCTTAAATTATTAATTTTTTGTGACAATTATTTTTTTGTGTATTGAAATACTAATTAACGATATATAAATATAAAAAAAATCATAATCTCAAATTTTTTTTTTATATTTTTTTTAATCTTTGCAAAAAAATTAAAATTTTCATTATAAAAAAATAGTGCAAAAGAAAAGAAAACAAGAAATTGAAAAACCTTAAAAACCAAATATGTAAGGATGAAAAACATGAAGAGGAATAAGAGAATCTAAAAAA